>CM077092.1:43261244-43317832 GCA_039513925.1 Platanthera zijinensis | reverse complement strand
TATTAAAGATCAAAGAAAAGGAATGATTGATTAACTCAAACCTAGACATTGTTCTCATATTCCATACAACCAAATATGAGATATACTCAGATTAATTCGATAAAAAATCAAAGGGGAAAAGGAAGAATTGAAAGATAAAAGACTTTACAAATCGTATTCTTTCGATTACACCTTCGAATGAGTCTTCTCAGCAAAGTATTCCCCTTCACTTCGTCCAGAGACCAGCACAAATCATCCACCCCTTCAGTTTAAATTCTGGACGTATTTATAGATTTGGAGCAAAAAGGTGCTGACACGACCTCGACACGACCGTGTCGACGGTTACAGTGCACGAAAGCATCACTTCAGCAACTTCCCGAGGGGGACACGACTATTGACATGGTCGTATACACGGCCGTGTGGTTAACACGGCTATGGGACACGGCAGTGTGCATGGCTGTATGCATGGTCGTGTGCATGGTCGTGTCCTTCTCTGCCATTTGGTCTTCTCGTTAGCATCATTCAGGGGAACACGGTTGTTTACACGGCCGTGTAAATGGTCTTGTCCTTCTCTATAACTTGGTACTTTGCACTAAATCTTGTCCAAGCTGTCCTTGCTCCTACATCTCATGACTAACTTGTAGTATTGATTAGAAGACTACATCATTTCTACAACATAACCTTACAATAATCACCTACATCAAATGGTTAGATAAAATACTATAAAAGCATGTTATTGGTGAGGTTTCATTAAAAGTTAGATAGACAATGATAGTAAATATGCTATATAAATCACTCACATCAATCACCAATCATGCAAAGGGGCATAATGTATTTGATGTGTTCTTAATTTCATGCATGCAGGTTGTCCTTGATTGGACAGTGAACAAAAAGAGTATGCTGGAAGTCAGATAATTTGACTAAGGCAAAAGCGTCGAGACAGCTGAGAAGAATGTTTCAGCATAATCGCTGAGACAGCTGAGAAGCTCAATGCAAAACATTAAGAGAAGTATTAGTCTCAAAAACCGCTGAGACAGGAAATAGTCTCAGTAGTGAAGAAGAAAGCGTTGAGACCACTGAGACAGGGGATAGTCTCAGCAGTAAAGAAGGAAGCGTTGAGACCCCTGAGACAGTTGAGAAGAAACCGCTGAGATTGGAGATAATCTCAGTAGTGAAGAAGAAACTGCTGAGATAGTTGAGAAGGAACCGCTGAGACAAAGCCAGCAGAAATTCTCTAAGTCCAGAAGCGTTGAGTGAAGTAGGTTCACTCAACGCTCCTAATGAAGAGCCAAGTCAGTGTGCGTTGAGTGACTTAACATCACTCAACGCTTAATGAGTTCTAGAATTTTTCTAAGTCCAGAAAGTGATGACCACTGCTGACGTCACCAGAAGTCAACAAAGTCAATATATGTGCCATGCCGCGGGAAAGCTACAGTAGCGTCAGAAGCTACTATTTGTCATCTTTTGGGGAGGTGACGCTCTCCGCCATCCTTGCTGGGCCCACACTCAAATTGTGTTGTTGATTCAAATCAACAATATAAAAAAGAAGAGAGAAAAGGGGATTAGGCAACAAACACAGAAAATGAAAAACAAAGGCGGCGGACTTCATCTTCTCTGACGAGCTTGAAAGCAAAGTTCAGCAGTGCATGCCAGCAAGTAGAGAAACATAGCTGAATATTTTTCCAGTTCAGCAAGTTTGTTCTCTTCCAGAACAAAGTGGCTGATTCAGCTAATCAGCAAGAAGAGATAGTTGTGTGAAGGGTCGTTAGCCTTCAACATCAGATAGCTGCTTTTTCAGTGCAGCAGAGAAATTGCTAGCTATAGAAGAAGACTAATTCCTTCTACAGTAAGAGGGCTGGACTGATATATTCTCAGTCCAGCAAGGTAGACTCTGAGATTAATCTCTGAGTCAATATTTTAACTTCTTGATTATATTCCTGTAGGATTCAGGTTGTCTGAATCTGAGCTGTAGGGCCTTTTGTGCATGAGTTGTAGGTGACTAATTAGTCACTGAGGTAGGTGCCCTGCTGGGTACTGAGGTAGGATCCAATTGTGGATTTGAGAGTAGGGTTGTCCTCCCAGCCTAAGTAGTAGGGCCTAGTGCCTGAGGTAGGTGACTGTTGAGTCACTAAGCTGTATGTGACAAGTGTGTCACTGAGTTATAGGTCCTGGAGGAGACTGAGTGTATGACATTTTGGCCTGAGGTAGGTGACAAGTTTGTCACTGAGCTGTAGGTTCCTGGAAGGGCACTGAGGTAGGTACATGCTGGGTACTGAGCTGTAGGAGTGTTGCAGCACTCTAAGAGTAGGGCCTTGTGCCTGAAGTTGTAGGGCTAAAAAGCCTGAGCTGTAGGCCTTAGAGATAAGGCTAAGGTAGGTGGTTTGAGGACCACTGAGCTGTAGGAGCACTACAGGGCTTTAAGGTAGTAACCTTTGTGGTTCTGAGGTAGGGTTCTGAAGAAAACTTGAGTGTAAGGCTGAGGGCCTGAGGTGTGAGCTCTAAGGAGCATTTTGGAGGAGTTTGTGCCTTGTATAATATAAGTTAGAAAGGTGGGAGGGAAAGTGGATTTATCTAGTTGGGGAACCATGATAAATCTCTGTGTGTTTTGCTGTGTTACTTGTTGTTCTTTTATATTTCAGGTACTAAGGACAAGCTCTAGATCACTTAGTAAGAAAACAGCAAAAAGACTTGAGAATTTTCAAAGACCTATTACCCCCCCCCCCCCTAGGTGACTAGCTAACCTTGAAGTGGAGACAAAATAATGCAAAATCCTGAAAAGTTGTTGTAGAGTTGTTTCAACAATATGGAATCCAAAATTCAAAGTTTAAATTCAAATTTTGGCGTCATTTGCAACATTCAAAAGAAGGGAGCCTTAATTCTATTTTAGCATAAAATAAAGGAGCAAAATACCATCTTAAAGAAGTTTGATTTTAATCATCATGTTTTGTAAAATCTTTTTTATTAACGTGTTATTTTTTTCTCAAATATAAACTAATTATCCTTAATCTTGTATGATGAGAGTCGTATGTATGTTGTGTTGATGGATTTTTTTTTAAAGCTTATGAATGTTTGTTGATTTATGATTTTTAATGAAATTTTAATGAGAATGTTTGTTAGTTTATGATTTTTAATGAAATTTTGTATTCTTCATTTATTTATTGCGTTTCAAGATTCAAGAGAGGAGAAACATTACTATTTGGGTGAAGATTTTCTTCCTACATTGCGAGATTTGAGAGAGAAGTCACGTAGGTTTTCTTAAATCAAGTTTCTGTATTTTACTATGTTTCAAGATTCAAGAGATGTGAGACGTAAGTGCATCATAAATTTAACATAACAAGCAAAGGGAGAATGAGATTTCACTTTCATGCTAGCAACATAGATTTTCATTATTATTAATATTCCTCATTTCACTTGAGTTAGAGATGACAAGGGAAAAAGAGATAGTGATTTTTGATATCGAGAGATACAGATTTCGGCTTTAAAATCATTGTAAGTAAATTATTCAGATATTTTCATAAGGCCAAATTTTAACCATTCATCACAATAAACATAGAAAATCAGAGTACAAGACTATTTTTCCATATTGATAAAAGTTATTTTCATAGGAAATCGTTATTTAATTTTATTAGTATTTTAAAATAACTTTAACTAATTAATTTGGCTTTGATTTAAAGAAAAGATTGAGTTAGTACTTGCAAGTGTTAGATTAGTCACTTTCTCGTGGGAACGATCTCTACTCTTATTTTATTACTCGATCTGACGCGTGCACTTTCGTATTATATACATCTATTTCGGGCGCATTATTGAGCCAGCTTTGTTAAGTCCTTGATTTCCCCTGCATTTAAGGAGTGGAACCAAGTGAGAGACTCTCCTTTTAGAGTTACTGGGAACACTCAGCATAGAGCGAGGAATTATAGATTCTCGTGACGGTGGCAAAGTGCTAGACGTGTGCCACAGGGTCATCTATCCCATCGAAAGTATCGAGGTTGGGAAGTTTGATCCCAGGTGGATCGGAATGTGCCAGGATTTGTAGGGATAGAGGAGAGATAAGGTGAATGAGGCGTTCCATGTTTGGGCTGAGGTACCCCCCGTGCCCGTACTCTTCCTCAACCATGTGTCTTGCTCCCTCTTTGAATGAGCTTTCTGTCAGTTGGAGTGACGACTTCTATCATTGTATGAACTTCTTCCCGCATTTTCTTGGAGAGCCCATCGGGAAATGTGAGGAGCGTTGGGCAGTCGGCGCCCGGCAAATTGCCTATGACAGAGTCCCCGGAGCTGGCGATGCCTTCGAGCATCATTTGGTTTGGGATTGTTGGTGGCTGACCTCCTGGAATGATGACCATGTTGGGGGCATGTTTGGAGACTAGAACGTCTACGTGGGTGAGAGAAGCGAAGTGTAGGTTATTGTGCTATCTTTTAGTCCTTGAAGTGTTGCTTAGGCGTCCATCCCTTTCTCTAGATGTAAGGCTCAGACTCAGCTTCTTCTTCGCTTGATCCTTTTGCTCTGGCTAAAGAAGGGATTCCTGGGGTGAGGTGCTTCCATCTACCCGTACTCCTAGGTCTGTGTGTGGCTTGTGATGCGAGCGAATTTTCCAAGTGAGTGGCAGTGTGAAGGGGTAATACCCGGTTTATGAGCGTGGGAGGTGCCTCTAGGGGATTAGGAGTCTATGGCGGCCTGTAAGACGAGCGTTTAAGCCTGATGCTCCTCCATATGACGAATCCACTCTTCCATTAATGACGCTAGCATGATAAAAATCTCCTCGAGAAGTAGCGTGTAACGCCCCCAGCCGTGGCATAGCATATGACAGATGGTCCGGTCGGGGCCCGACGCCATATACCACAGACAGTCAAAGGGTTTTACTTCTTGATTCCAAATTCAATTTCAATTATGAACGCATCCTAACTCAGAGCATTCTAGCAGAAGCAATTTAAGTTATGAACTCAAACACAAGGAATGTCCATAACCAAAACCACATAGGAATGATATACATATAACACATGTTTTGGCTTTACAGCCTTAGAATAGTTTTCTTTACATCAAGTGTCTTCATACTTCGGCATGCAGGCCGACCACACAAGAAAACATTTAAAAGTTTGCATTTAGGCCTTCGAGGGCCAGCCAAATGCAGCACAAGGGCTTCAGCCCACTACTTTCTACTTGGCTCTCCAACACCTACATAAAACGGCCCACCAAAATGTGGCAAACAAAGCAACGGTCAGCCTTCGCTGACCAAATTATAACGACCACACCCCTTACTCAGGGTGGCGATTCTCCATCCCTGCAAACAATAACATATAAATATAGTGGCAATATCAATGTGCATTCAAGCACCATTCACCACAGACGTAGGCTCAGCAGCCTTACGCCCCGTGCACTCAGGGCACATTCTCGGTGTACAAGACTTCCCGTGTACCACCACCGTTCAGAGGTCCATGACTTAAGGGTCAACTTTATCATTCAGAGGTATATGACTTAACGGTTAACTATACCGTTTAGAGTTCCTTAACTTAACGGCTACTATACCGTTCAGAGGTCCTTAACTTAACGACCAACTTGTCGTTCAGAGGTAATTAACTTAACGGCACACTAGTTGGCCTCCAAGACTCAACTCAAATGCTAGCCACACGGCTTTGCACCAATTCAAGTTGGCTCTCATGGCCACCATAGCTGGGCTTATAAGGCTCTCAGCCTTTGATACAATGGCCCCCAGGTCTCGCAGAGACATGCCTCACAAACATAGCTCATTGGGAGCTATCGTCGGCGGTAGTACTACAGTCACACGGTAGGGAATAAAATCCCCATTTTTGGGTGTTTTCCTATAGAACATCTCCAGTACTTTGTTGTTATAGGAGCACGTGTATGTGCGCTACCATGATAACAGAAATGAACCCATGAATGTCCACTTAGGAATGAATATACACATGTTTGAGGAACTTGCATGTTCCTATCATTGCTTTTGGCAATACTGTGCGTTGCTTAATTGTGTGTTTTACGATTATAGGCAACTAGAAGTGGTGCGGGGCAGCATGAACCTCAGCGCTCGGTGGATACTAATGCACCAACTGAGGTGCCAACACCTCCTCCTTCTGCGAAAATAATACGGTTGGTTGCTGAAGCCGTGTTTGCATTAATCAATGCACAACCGGGAGGTCAGAGACAAACTCATGTTCCTGTGGTGATCCAGGAACCAAGTGGCGTAGTTGAGCCTAGTGCGGTATAACAAGTGGTCGTTGAGCCAGTGACAACAAGGCAAGCGACGGAAAAGCAATTGCAATAGGTGATGAGTTTACATCCTCCAATTTTTGCGGGTAGTGGAACCCCGACACAAGCCGAAGATTGGCTCTTAAGAATAAAGAGAATCATGTCGGCAATTGAAATAGAGGAGCGACAGAAAGTCACTATAGCTACTTTCTTATATGGTGGGATGAACTAGAGCTGCACTAGTTTACTGGTCGGGTGTTTTTTGAGATCTCAATGGAGGAGTTCTCAAGATGTTTTCTGGCAAGATATATTCCATTTGCGCAGCGGATCGTAATGGAAAACCAATTTCAAAGGTTAACTCAAGGCGAGAGGTCGGTGGATGACTACTTGCACAAGTTTACGAGGTTGGGAAGGTATGCAGGCTTTACATTTACAGATGAGGAACAAAAGACAAATCGGTTCTTCGAAGGGCTGAGAGATGACTTGTGGTTGCTTCTCTCAGGACCGATGACACCGGGTTTTCTTACCTTGGTCAATATGGCTCGTTCCCTCGAGCTAGATATGAAGCGCGTGCAACGTAATAATGACTTGGTGGTAAAGAAGCCACAGTTCAAGGTACCTTGTTCTTTGACGTCTGGGAATCAACGGTGGAACAAGAAGTCAAAAACTTCTGCATCGACTCCTACTCTTACTTCTAGAGTAACGTCTAGGAAAGGCCCTTTCACTTGTTATACATGTGGGAAAGTGGGGTATATGGCTCGTGACTATTGGAGTGGTCCACCAAAAGTGGAGAAAAAGACGGGTGCATCTTATGCTGAAAAGGGAAAGGCAGTGGTAGAGTCAATTACATCCAAGGCGGAACCCCGAGTGTATAATCTTGGCCAACAGGAGGCCATAAAGCAAAGTGACGTCATCACAGGTATGAGTTAAGATACAATTTTTACTACTTTCCATACTTAGTACCTTGTACATTACTTGTTTATGAATTGTTTGTATTAGGCTTTGTCCTTGTATTAGGTTATCCGACGAGAGCACTGTTCGATATAGGAGCTTCTCATTCCTTTCTGTTCGAGGACTTTGTAATGTATATCGGAGTGTCTTCGTTTATACCGACAGATGGAGTGAATGTATTGCTGCCTAACGGGTGCTTGATGCGCGCAAATAGAGCCTATTGTGTTGAGGTGCGGATAAAAAGTCATGATTTTGGCTTGAAAGTGTATGTACTGCCGATCGATCTCGGAGTTCGATGTAATATTTGGTATGGACTGGCTCTCGGAGCAGCGTGTCTGCATCGATTGCAACTCTAAGGAAGTCCTACTGGGGCAAAATACCGAACGTGAGACTAAGTTCGTGGGTATGCGATGAATGAGGAAGATGTGATTTCTGCTCTTCAAGTAGTCAAAGCGGTTCGAAAGAGCGCGGAATTGTTTTTCACGTTATTGGAGATTGTTGAGCCAAAGCTCAATATAAGTGACGTTCCTATTGTATCGGAGTTCGCAGATGTCTTTCCTAAGGATCTCCCTGAGCTTCCACCCCAGCAAGAGATTGACTTTTCTATTGAGCTAGTGCTAGGTGCAAAACCTGTATCACGCTCACTATACCGTGTGGCGCCAAAGGAAATGGCGGAACTGAAGGTTCAGTTACAAGAACTGCTAGAGCAAGGCTTTATACATCTGAGTATATCACTGTGGAGTGCACTGGTTCTTTTTGTGAAAAAGAAGGACAGAAGCTTGCGTCTATGCATAGATTATCGTGAGCTGAACAAGTAGACAGAAAAGAACAAGTATCTGATTCCTCGAATCAATGATCTGTTTGATTAGTTAGTTGGATCAACTGTCTACTCGAAGTTGGATTTTAAGTTCGGCTACTGGCAGTTGAGAATTCGGGAAAGTGATATCCCAAAGACAGCGTTTGAAACACGTTTTGGGCATTATTAGTTTACTGTGATGCCTTTTGGACTCACTAACGCGCCATCAGTATTTATGGATCTGATGCACATGACTTTTAGAGAGTATCTGGACCTGTTTGTGATCATCTTCATCGACGACATACTGGTATACTCTCTGTCTTAAAAGGAGCATGCTAAACATTTGAGGTTGGTTCTGCATACTCTAAGAAGAAATCGTTTATATGTCAAGTTCTCGAAATGTGAGTTTTGGATATCTACGGTGGCTTTTCTAGGCCATGTCGTAAGTAGAGAGGGGATTGTTGTGGACTCGGTAAAGATTGCTGCAATATTAGAGTGGTTTGTACTTACTTCGGTAGCGAAAGTCAGGAGTTCCCTAAAACTGTCAGCTACTATATGCGCTTTGTAAAAGGCTTTTCGAGTATTGTTTTACCTCTCACGACGTTGACTAGGAAGAATCAAAAGTTCATTTGGATGGCGGAGTGAGAAAGAGCTTTTGAAGAGTTAAAAAGTCAGCTAACCACTGCGCCTGTGTTATGTTCGCCATGTGGTACATAAGGCTACGAGATCTATAGTGATGCATCGGGAAGTGGCTTAGGTTGCGTTCTTTTGCAATATAGGCATGTGATTGCTTATGGCTCTCGCCAGCTCAAAGTGCATTAGAGGAATTATCCAGTTCACAACCTCGAATTGGCGTTCGTGGTATTCGCTCTTAAGTTATGGCGACACTATTTGTATGGCGTAAAGATTGATATCTTTACGGACCATCAGAGCCTAAAATATTTGTTGCATCAGAAAGATCTAAATATGCGACAACGAAGGTGGTTGGAGTTCCTTGGGGACTACATCTTTGAAATTTATTATACTCCCGGGAAGGTAAATGTCATCGCAGATGCGTTGAGTCGCAAGACTACAACACAAGCAAACTAGTTACAGATGCATGATGAGCATCTGATTCGTGAGTTGGAGGATCTGGATATCTCTTGTATTGATAAGAGAATGAGCGCAGAAGCATGCTTGAACTGGACGGAGGTGCAATATGAGCTCGCGGACAGAATTCATCGGGCTTTGGAACTAGACGAAAGCAAGAAGCGCTATAGGGCAGAAATAGTGGTTGGGTCAAATTCTCAATTCTTTCTTGACGATGGTCTTTTGTGGAAAGACGGTAGATTGTGCATCCCTAATGTTGGTAAGTTATAGAAGGAGTTGATAAACGAGGCACATTTCATAAAGTACTAATCCACCCGGGAGCACTAAGATGTTCAAGGATATGAAGAAACAATTCTAGTGGCCAGGGTTGAAGAATGACATCACACTGTATGTGTCGAAGTGCCAAACTTGGGCCTTGGTAAAGGCTGAATGTCAAAGACCCGGTGGTTTCCTGAAGTCATTACTGATACCGAAATGGAAGTTTGATGATATAACGATGGATTTCGTGCACGGTTTGCCGAGATCACAACGTGAAAACGATTCCATTTGGGTGATCATAGATTGGTTGGCTAAAGTAACACACTTCATTCTGAATCGAAAGGACGATTCAGTGGAAAAACTAGCTAAACTTTATGTTGAGCAGATCGTATGATTGCGCGGTGTGCCCCGTAGCATCATTAGCGATAGAGATGGGCGTTTCACATCGAATGATTGGAAGCTTATACATCAACCGCTGGGTACCATGCTGAAATTCAGTACGGCCTTTCATCCGCAAAGGATGGTCAGACCGAAAGGGTAAATAGAATGATGGAAGATATGCTTCGAATGTGTGTGCTCGATTTCAGGAAGAGGTGGGAGGACCATATCTATATAATAGAGTTCGCCTACAATAATAGCTATCAAGCTAGTATTCAGATAGCGCCCCTTGAAGCTTTATACTGTCGGAAGTATTGTACACCTTTAGCTTGGACGGAAACAAGCGAGTCTAAGTTATATAAGCGTAAGGAAGTCAAAGATAATAATTTGACGATACGCAATATTCAAGAGAGGCTATTGGTAGCCTAAGATAGGCAAACGAAGTACTACAATGCCAAGCACCGAAATGTGGAATTTGCGGTTGGCGATTGGGTATACTTGAATATCAAGGCATTCAAAGGCGTGTCCAGGATTCGGTGCTTGAAAAAATTGAGTCTGAGGTATCTTGGTCCATTTGATGTGGTTGAGCGAATTAGAGAAGCTTCCTATCGGATGAAGCTTTCAGCTGAACTCAGTGCATTGCATGACGTATTTCACATATCAGCACTGCGGAAGGCTATGCAATAGCCGATGCAAGTGATTGATCTAGAACAAGTTTCGGTCGATAGTGGGTTGACGACGAAGGTCAAGCTCATTTGTATCGAGGACTCGGAAGTGAAATGACTACGGAACAAAGAGATTCGAATGGTCAAAGTCCAGTGGGACAATTGTGGCCATAAGGAGCTGTCATGGGAGCATAAGCATACCATGAGCGAAGAGTTCCCCAAACTATTCTGTTGAGGTACATTTATTATGTTTTGTACTTCTAAAGTTATTGTGGATTTTGGGACAAAATCTCTTGAAGGAGGAGAGAATTGTAATGCCCCAAAAATCCTGAAAAGAATGGGAATTGGTTATTGGAGGTTATTGCGCGGCGATAGTCTTATCGTCGGAGCTAGCTCAGTGAATTAAAAGACCAAGGGCTCGGGTTGTAACTGCCTGGCGATAGGAATCTAGCCCGCAGCGGTAACACTCAACGCCATCAGTAAGACCACTCAACGCTTTCAACGCTTTCGACGAAAGACTGAGTGTACTATCGCGCGGCGATAGGGAGTTATCACGAGGCGATAACTCAGGATAGTGGTGCTGATAGTTTTACTTTCAAGACCACCTAAATAGCTAGAGGGGGGGGTGAATAGGTTCTAATGCTTGTTTTAACTTAAGGCAGAATATAACTATAGGTTATATTAAAATTCAGAAAACTCTGCAGCTAACACAGCACAACAATCACAAACATGTACACATCACATATTGCACACAGATTTATAGTGGTTCCCCAAGGTCTGGATACATCAACTTTCCCCCTTCACCTATCTAGCAGTGTGCTAGATTCGGCCTAACTTCCTCCTTTGACTCGGATCCTCAGATCCTACAACTCAAAATCCTGAAAGGTTCCTACAACTCAGAACCCTATAAGGTTCCTACAGCTAAGGCTAACCAGCCCTACCTCAGCCTTGCCACAAGGCCTACAACTCAGAGAACACCTTCTCCTACAACTCAGACATAAACAGCCCTACCACTCAGAGAATATCTCTCCTACACTCAGCCTTTATAAAATAGGCTTACAACTCAGATCTATAAATAGATCCTATAGAATTTGAAAATGAAGTTATATAATATCTTACCCCTGTTGAGAGAGAAGGGATAAGACTGTTCTTGATCAGCTTCTTGAAAAGGCTAATGAATGAAATCAACTGGATCTTAGCTTTCTTCAAGGCTTCTTGAATCTGAACTTAGTTTGAGTTGATTTCCTTTGGAATATACTTCTTCTTAAGAAACCTGTGATAGCTTCCTTCTTGTCTTCAAATAGCTGGATCTCTCTCTATCCACAACCCTTGATAATACTTCTGAATTCTTGAATGAATTCAACTTAGAATGAATCTGAGTGGATGTTCACTTCAGAAAGTCTTCTTAGATCTTCTCTCGAAGATCTTCTTCTGTGCCTTGCACTTTCTTGATTAGAGATCTTATCTCACAATAATGATCAATCAATCAATTTTTTTTTCTTCTTCTGAATCTGTCTATTTATAGACTTCATCCTTGGTAACCGCTGATCCGATTTCTAACAAACTTCTGACAAGTCTGACAGCTTCAATTGACCTGTTGTAACTCACAGCTGTCAAGTCTTCAAACAGATTTTGTGTCTTTATCTTTGTCAGCAAAGTGTTGAGACTGTCTGTTAGAAAGTGTCGAGACCATCTGTCAATATGTGTCGACATAAGTGACTTAGGTGTCGACACAGCCTTTGATGATGTCGACATGTCTGTCTTTATGTCGACTCAGCTTCTTGATACTGCATCTTGAGAATGTGTCGACACTGAGTATTTGTGTCGACACAAACACTTCATCATTCACCAGCAACTAACTTAGTCTAGACTTTGCTGTGTGTCGACACAAGTCCTGTGTGTTGACACAGTTGATGTAGACTCAGAATATAGTGTGTGTCGACACAGCCTCCAGGTGTCAACACAGCTATTGTCGACTCTGCCTCTGTGTGTCGACACAGTCTTCTGGTGTCGACACAAATGTTGTCGACTAGCAATTCTGTGTGTCGACACAGCTTCCCAGTGTCGACACAGTTGATGTCGACCAAACTTCTGTGTGTTGACACAGTCTTCTGGTGTCGACACAATTGTTGTCGACTCTATTTCTCTGTGTCGACACAGCCTTCTTCAAGTGTCGACACAATCTTTCTGAAGTGTCGACACACTTTATTCTGGTGTCGACACATGGACTTGGAATATTTTTCCTGCATTCTAGTACATTCTTAGCCTGCACATATAAACTCAAAATAACATCAAATACACCTTGATGTATTTCATTGAGCTAAGTTAGGCTTCTTCAAATCAGGTACACATTTTCCAATGTACCCAATAATCTCCCCCTATTTGGAGAAGTCATAGCCCTTTTAGCTAATGATATACACCATTTATGAAAATTAAATATGATGATGTATAAAAGCATAATATCATAGGGAACTTTATAAACAAAACATTAAACACAGATACATCACAGAATAAAGATGTAAAAGAAACGATTATAGAACAAAGTGTTGTTTATAAATTCAGAAATGTTTGTTACAGCTTGTTTACATTGATTGTTTTAACACACTAACAATAACATAGTTCTAGGACAAAAACTAGTAGAACTAAAACTAAGGCTGATCAGGCTCCTTGATAATAATTCCTTTTCCTGGTTGAACTTGAGCCATCACAGGAGGTTATGCATCATCAGCAGGCTTTTTGCCTTTCAAATCAGCTTTCTTCTGAGCCTCAGCCTTGATCCTTTGCCTCTCAAAATAATGAAATGGCTTGGGAAAATACTTGCTAGGCTCCTGAGCATCAGGAGGTAGCTTTCCACCCTTAGCTTTTCTTCTGAATTGAACTATGGCCTCCTGCCTGGCCTCATACTTTTGCCATTCTATTTCATTATACCATTTTCCTCTTTCATGCACCTGATCCTTCACAGCTTCCAGGCAGTTAATATAATATTCCTTGAGGTGGGGCTCCATTGCTCAAAATCAGGTTTTTGTTCTGCTTGCTCTCTGAATCTCTTCTTTGATAATTGAGCATCTTGTTGAGCCTTCAAATCAGCTTCTGGCTTATCTATTTTTTCTACAAAAACATTTGTAACCTCCTTTGGAGGACTGTACATTGTCTGCACTTGCTGATGAATCATTTCAAAATCAGCAGTGGGGTAAATGACTTGGGCAACCTCAGGTTTATTACCTTCAAGTAGACCTTGTTGTATCACTGACTCGGCAATGGTATCATCATCACATAATGGTGGATATCCCAATGTGGCTCTGACACTATTGGTCACCCACTTGGCATGTTCTGAGCCAGCATGGATGAGTATCCTCTCGTCCTTTAGGACTTCTCTGGTAATATGATCTCTAAGATCATTCTTCTAAAACCTTATTTGGCCATCGAGAAAATTCACACCCTCTTTAAAGAATGGTTTTAAATTGTGAAGCTTCTCAGATATTTCTTTCTGTGAGGTGGTTATAGCAGTGTGAACTGAATCTAGGGCAGCCTTGAGCTTCTGATCATAAGCTTCCATGTTTGTAGCCCTTGCAGCAGTCAGCCTTGTAGCAGTATCTTTGAACTCAGTGAGAATCTCATGGTGAGATTCAGTAAGATTGTCATTCATTCTTAGCTGATTTTCAAGAACATATCCTTGTTTCAATGCAATGTCATCCACTTTAGCAAGGATAGTTTGTGTTGTTTAGCTAGATATACCACAGCATTACCTCCCTTGTGGAAGCAATCTGTCATCTCCTTTTTATTCTGATTGACCTCAAATCTGATTGACTTTATGTCTTGGGCTAGATCAAACTGAAGTGTCTTATGACTCTCATCTACAAATTTATCCAAGGCTTTTCTCTACTCATCCATCTTCACCTGTAAACTTACCATGAACTTATTGTAATCAAACTCAGTAAGAGATTAGTGAGTTGTTGTCTGGAGAGATGACTTATAGCTATGACTTCTTCTCTTGAAGACCATTAGCTTCCTTTTCTTAGCCTCCCTGGCTTCTTCTGTCTCAGATTCTGAAGAATTTTCAATCTGAACTCTTTCTGGAGGAGTTGTAGGAATTTCTTTCTCAGTTTCATGTTGCACTTCCTCAACATGCACTTCCTCCCCCTCAACAGCACCTTGCTCCTTCTCAACTCTTAGGGTGTCATCTTTTTCAGCTGCCTTTCCAAAGTTAGGAAACAACTCTTCTAGAGTGTATTCCTTTTGTCCTTGAGCAGGTGATGAAACATCAATTACAGCAGAGTTCAAATCTTCTGATAAGTTTAGTCTTTCTTCCTCTTGAACTTGTTCAGTAATGTGCTCCCCCTACAACTGTGCCGGATTAGTAATGTTCTGAGCAGAAGTAAGATCTATCTCCCCCCCTACATCTGTGCGGGTATAGATTCCTCTTGGACTTGAGTAGACCCAGTCTGGTCCTCAGCCTGCTCTCTAACTTGTTCTTCTTGAACTTGTGCATTGCCATGATCATTTTCTGGTGATTTCTCAGCTGTTTCCTGCCTGTCCACATCAGGCAACTCTTTTGACAGAACTCTATCCCATCTTGAAAATAACCTCATGTCCATTTTCCTCATATGATTGATCTTGGACCCAGGAATCTGTTGCATTACCTCTAGAATGATTCCAGCCAGGTATAGACTCAAAATTCTAGCCAAGTTTGGCTTCTTGATTCCTTCTTTGATTTTTTCAAACAGAACTGCTGACCAACTGGTTGGAATTGTAAAGACAATTCTTGTCATCAGGCCGAACATATAGGCTGAGATCCTATCATGTCCACCTGGCTTGCATAAGGTCACTTTGCCTACTATTTCAGATAGAAACTTTCCTTGTGGATTCATTCCCTTTCGGTTTATGGCTACTCCAATCTTTATGGTTGAATCCAAACCACACCACTGGAGAGCCTCCCTTGTCTTTGAGGCTAGGACCTCTTCTTCATCTTGAATGCTGGGTAGGTAAAGAATCTTTCTTATACTTTTTAGAGTCAGTTTAACCTTAGTCCCATGAACTATAGATTTGATCTTGAGACCAGTGGAGTCCAATGTTGCAGCAGTATAGAACTTGAAAACTTCTTTCTTCCAAATCTTAGTAGGTTCAGAGACAAGGTATTCCAATCCATTGTCTGTAAGAAGAGAAATCACTTGTTTGATTTCTGGTGCGGCATTTTCGAAGGCAACCCTAACCAACTCATATCCCTCATTGATGTTGTCTTCAACCTTTGGCATCATTGAATGATGAGAAAGCTTGAGAGGAGAGAAGAGAGATTGTCGACACAGGGTTTTAGTCTTGAAAACCTGGTGAGCGTGTCGACAGAATATGTTCTCGACCTATAAAAATACCTTTTCAAAACACAGAAGGTCAAGAGGCGGACAAAAATTGTCGAAAAGTGTCGACACTGTTGACAAGTGTCGACACATACTTCTATAGTCTCGACCACGGCGCAGACTACCATGTGTCGACACCAATTGATGATATGTCGACACAAGAAATACTGAATAGTTCAGCCGAAATTATGTGTGTCGACACAAAATCTGTAAGTGTCGACACCATTACTCTGGTTGTGTCGACACAACATTTCTGGATGAGTCGACTCTTTTACCCTAAGGTGTCGACACAGATTCTCATGTGTCAACACATTTTCCCTGACTAGTCGACATGACTACTCTGTGTCGACTCATTATCACTGAATGTGTCGACACCATTTTACTTAGCCAAATAATTTTCTTTTTTAATAAACTAACATATGGTCAACATTCCTAATTCAATTTTAAATCTATTGAATTTAGTTTCATCCAGAGGCTTAGTAAATACATCTGCAATTTGATAATCAGTTTTAACAAATTCTAATGAGATGTCTTCTTTTTCTACATATTCTCTAAGAAAATAGTATTTTATCTCTATATGCTTAGTTCTACTATGTGAAACAGGATTGTTTGCAATAGAAATAACACTCTTAGAATAACACAATAAAGGTGTTCTACTTACTTGAATATCATAGTCCTTTAGTTGACGCTGAATCCACAATAGCTGTGCACAGCAACTTCCTGCTGTCACATATTCAGACTCAGTAGTGGATATTGCCACACTAGTCTGCTTCTTACTGCTCCAGGATATCAATCTTCCTCCCAAGAATTGGCATGTACCTATAGTACTCTTTCTATCTTCTCTACAGCCTGCAAAATGTACATCTGAATAACATGTTAGTAGAAAATCTCCATTCCTAGGGTACCAAAGGCCTAGATTAGGTGTGCCCTTAAGATATCTCAAAATCCTTTTGACTGCAGTATAATGTGATTCTTTAGGACAAGCTTGATACCTAGCACAGACACATGTAGCATACATAATGTCTGGTCTACTAGCAGTGATATATAATAGAGAGCTAATTATTCATCTATACAAAGACTCATCTACAGGCTTACCTGCATTATTTTTGCATATTGGCATATTTGTTCCCATAGGAGTTCTCATGGTGGAGGATGATTCCATACCATACTTCTTAATTAATTCCTTGGTGAACTTAGACTGGGATATGGACAAGCCATCTTCAGTCTGTCTTATTTGGAGTCCCAAGAAGAACTTAAGTTCCCCCATACTGCTTATTTCAAACTTCCCTTGCATAAGTTTGGCAAACTTTTTGCAAAGGTTGTTCTCTGTAGACCCAAAAATTATGTCATCTACATAGATCTGAACTAAGATTATCTTATCTTTAGATTCCCTTAGGAATAGAGTTTTGTTTATTTTACCTCTTGAGAATTTATTCTCAATAAGAAAAGTAGACATGGTTTCATACCAAGCCCTTGGGGCTTGCTTTAACCCATACAATGCTTTCCTAAGTCTATAGACATAACTAGGTTTAAGAGAATCTACAAAACCTGATGGCTGCTCTACATAGACTTCTTCTTTTAGATCACCATTCAGGAATGCTGATTTCACATCCATTTGGTATACTTTGAAGCCTTGATATGCTGCATAGGCAAGGAACATTCTGATTGCCTCCAGTCTTGCTACTGGGGCAAATGTTTGATCAAAGTCTATTCCTTCTTCCTGCTTGTAGCCTTTAGCAACCAATCTTGCTTTGTTCTTCACAATTACTCTGCTCTCATCCAACTTGTTCCTAAAGATTCACTTTGTGCCAATGATGTTGTGGTCTCTTGGTTTAGGAACTAACTCCCAGACTTTGCACCTTCTGAATTGATTAAGCTCCTCTTGCATAGCATTAATCCAGTGTTGGTCTTGGATGGCTTCTTAAAATTTCTTAGGCTCCAGTTGAGATAGAAAACTTGAGTGCAGGACTGTGCTCAGATTTCTGCTTCTAGTCTGCACTCCTTGTCTTGGATCACCTATTATTTGATTTGCTGGATGGTCTTTTAGATGTCTTATAGTTGGAGGTAGATTTTCTTCAGGTTCAACATCTCCAGTTCCTTCATTATGTTGTACCTCTTGGTTGTCATCAGCTTCTATAGAGTCTTGAACTCCCCCTGGACAGTAGCCATTATTTTCCAATACTTCATCTGCAGTTGTGCCTTCTGCAATGGAAAGCTTGTCCATCCTATTGCTTATACCTGTTGTACTGAATGATCTACAAGGCAACTCACTGTTGATTAATCTTGTTTCATCAAATACAACATGTACAGATTCTTCTACCACTTGAGTAGTCAAGTTGTAGACTCTATAAGCCTTACTATTGATGATGTACCCAACAAATATCCCATCTTGGGATTTGGCAGCAAACTTAGTTAGATAAGACTTGCCATTGTTAAGTATATAGCACTTGCAACCAAAGATCCTAAAGTAGGATAGATTTGGTTTTCTACCTTTCATAATTTCATAGGGAATCTTTTTGTGGATCTTGGTGATAGAAGCCCTATTGATCACATGACATGCAGTGTTTACTGCCTCAGCCCAGAAATATTCTGGAAGAGAAGTGTCACTCAATAGAGTTCTACCAGCTTCAATCAATGTCCTATTCTTTCTTTCAGCAATACCATTTTGCTGTGGTGTTCTAGGTGAGGAGAATTCTTGGAAAATCCCAAATTCTTCACACAATCTTGTCATACTTTCAGATTGAAATTCAGTGTCATGGTCACTTCTGATTTTGACCACTGTACTGTTCAGTTCATTCTGAATTTGTTTAACAAAACTATGTAAAATACTTGGGGTTTCTGATTTTTGTCTCAGAAAGAACACCCATGTATATCTAGAATAGTCATCTACAACCACAAAAAGTGTAAACCTTCCTACCTAGACTATGAACTGCTGGCATAGGACCAAAAAGATCCATATGTAAGAGGTATAAACACCTCACTGAATCCTTGTTTTCAAGGCTATGAAAAGAGTATTTTGTCTGCTTGCCCTTTTGACAAGCTGAACATATCCCTTCCTTTATACACTTAACATGAGGACCATTCCTCACTAATTCTTTACTAAAGAGTTGGCCAATTATCTTGTAGCTAAGATGGGCCAGCCTCTTGTGCTATTTGACACAATGAGATGCATTATCATCAGCTACAAGACAAATAGTAGAAACCTTGTTCTCAAATACAAAGTCAAGACAATAAACATTTCTTTTTTTGTATCCAGTCAATATGACCTTTTGATCACTTGACCTCTTGATATGACATCCATTCTTAACAAATGAAATGTCATAACCAAGATCACTCAGTTGACTTATGCTTATCAGGTTGTGTTTCAAACCTTTTACATAAGCCACCTGAGTGATGGTAATTTGGTTTGAAGAAATGTTACCAAATCCTTTGATGATTCCTCTTTCAGATCCACCAAAGATTACTTTAGGTCCATTCTTGATAGGTATGTACTCCTTCAGCAGCCCCTTTGTTCCATTCATGTGCCTGGAACAACCACTGTCCAAGTACCATAAAGGGGAATGGCAACTTGGACTTTCCTGCAATACAAAATTACTTTCCCTTAGAACCCAAGTAAGTCTTGGGTCCTTGGTTCAGGTTAGCATCATTCATATCAAACCTACCAGCAGCTCTTCTAACTGGTAGACTGTTGTTCTTCCTGACACTTATGTTATGCCAGCAGTCTAAGGCAAAATGGCCTATCTTGCCACAGCACCAGCATTCATACCTGTTGTATCTAGGTTTAGATACATTTTTGGCAGAAAAATTTCTATTCTGAGCTGGTGCTGATGCAGCTACACCCACTGAATTCTTATAATCATGGGGTTTATGAATATAGACTGACTTATTGGCATAAACATTCTTGTTCTTCAGAACAACAGTCTTAATATGACCATGAATATTTTCAAGATCATATTTATTAGAAAGCACTTGTACCTTTCTAAACATAACAGGGACTTTAAGATTTAGTGGCTGGACTGGAGCTTTGCCTTTTCTCTTGAATTGGGCAGCCCTGGTGTTACCCTTGAAGCCTAATCCTTCCTTACCCTTTTGAGCCACAAACTCATCTATTAAAGGTAAGACTGATTTTGGCTTAAAGTAACTAGCCACTAAATCTTTCTCTACTTTCAGTCTGGCCTCAAGACTTTTAACTTGATCTTTGTAATATATGATTGTGCCCATCTGAATAATAGTTATATTTTTCAGTTTGGCAATCTCATTTAACTTTTGATCCAATACTTTTTCTAACTCAGATGCAGCCACCTTAAGATCTGCAATCTCCTGAGCCTGAGTTTTGGCTAGGTTCTTGCTTTTATTAAGAGCCTGCAATAAGTCTCCATACTTATCTATCAACTGATTAATATCTCCTTCAGATTCAGATCCATCCTCATTACTTGATGCAGATGAATCTGACTCTGAACTGGTACTGTAATCAGAAATTCTAGAATTACTTTGTACCTTATTGGGACCAGGCTGATCCTGGCACTTGTTGTCTTCTGAATCAGCCATCAGTCTCATACACTGATGGTCTTCTTGATCATAGATGGAGTTTATCAATTGCATAAACTCTTATTCTTCATTAGCTGCATACAGTCCAATGTAAGCTTCGGCTTCAGATTCTGACTCTGAGGAAGATTGATCTGTAAGACTCTTCTCCTTCTTAGCAACAAATGATTTCTCCTTCTTGCCCTTTTGTTGAGTCTTCTTTCTGTCTGTTGACTCCTTTCTCTTATTTGGACATTCAGCCACCACATGTCCTGGCCTATTGCAGCAATAGCAAACAATCTCTGATGTTGTAGTTTTGCTGGGCTTTGATCTGCTCCTTTCCTTTCTTGATGATTTTCTCTTCTGATAGTAATCATCAATTGGTTGTGATGTGGAGGGCCTTGACTTCCACTGCTTATTCTTCAAGAACCTCTGAAACTACCTTGTAAAGGCAGCAAAATCTACATCTGAATCACTACTTTTTGAGTTCTGATTGTCTGAATTTTCTGAGTTATCTTCAGCAACTTCCTTAGAAGGTGATGGAGACATTCTCCTGCTCTTTCTAGTGGCTTCAACCTTGAAGGCCACTGACTTCTCTCTATGCTCTCCTTTTGTAATTTTTTTCTTCCTCCTTCCTAGCCATTAGTTGCATTTCATATGAGAGCAATTTTCCAAATAAGGTTGGAGGAGAAATGTCTGCTAGTTTGGCCACTTCTCTCATGGCACAAATCTTGGTATCCCAATCTTTTGTCAAGGATCTTAGAAAAGTGTCATTCAGCTCATATGTACTGAAGACCCTTCCATAGGACATCAGTTCATTCACTATCCTGTAGAATTTCTTGTAGCATTCAGTTATGCTATCAGACTTCCCTTGTCTGAAACTCTCATATTCTTGATTAAGCATAGATTTTCTGTCTTGTCTAACTTCTTCAGAACCCTTCATGTAGACAATCAAAGTGTCCCACATTTCCTTGGAGGTTTTGCAGTGAATCAAATTTTGGAAAGTAGAATAATCTATGGCACTCACTATTATATTCTGAGCTCTCTTATCCATAGTTGTCAATAAAATCTCATCCTTAGTCATTTCAGAGAAATCTTTAGGAGTTTTTCCATTTGCATCTAGAGCAGACACATTCATTGGGATATATGGACCTTCTTTTACTATAATATAGATCCTTGGATTAGAAGCCTCCATAAACAACCTAACCCTTTCTTTCCAGATTCCAAAAATCTCTTTTCTGCAGATAGGTAATTTCATTGACCCTAGTTCCTTGTGATTCTCTCCAGAACCCATTTTCTTGATTCTTGATTCTGCCTTGAGGGATCTAACTCAGACTGTTAAGTCCTTCTTTGAGTAACCTCCCTCTGATACCACTTGATAGTTTTACTTTCAAGACCACCTAAACACCTAGAGGGGGAGTGAATAGGTTCTAATGCTTATTTTAACTTAAGGCGGAATATAACTACAGGTTATATTAAAATTCAGAAAACTCTGCAGCTAACACAGCACAGCAATCACAAACATGTACACATCACATATTGCACACAGATTTATAGTGGTTCCCCAAGGTCTGGGTACATCCACTTTCCCCCTTCACCTATCTAGCAGTGTGCTAGATTCGGCCTAACTTCCTCCTTTGACTCAGATCCTCAGATCCTACAACTCAGAACCCTGAAAGGTTCCTACAACTCAGAACCCTATAAGATTCCTACAGCTCAGGCTAACCAGCCCTACCTCAGCCTTGCCACAAGGCCTACAACTCAGAGAATACCTTCTCCTACAACTCAGGCATAAACAACCCTACAACTCAGAGAATACCTCTCCTACACTCAGCCTTTATAAAATAGGCTTACAACTTAGATCTATAAATAGATCCTACAGATTTTGAAAATGAAGTTATATAATATCTTACCCCTGTTGAGAGAGAAGGGATAAGACTGTTCTTGATCAGCTTCTTGAAAAGGCTGATGAATGAAATCAACTGGATCTTAGCTTTCTTCAAGGCTTCTTGAATCTGAACTTAGTTTGAGTTGATTTCCTTTGGAATATACTGCTTCTTAAGAAACCTGTGATAGCTTCCTTCTTGTCTTCAAATAGCTGGATCTCTCTCTATCCACAACCCTTGATAATACTTCTGAATTCGTGAATGAATTCAACTTAGACTAAATCTGAGTGGATGTTCACTTCAAAAAGTCTTCTTAGATCTTCTCTCGAAGATCTTCTTCTGTGCCTTGCACTTTCTTGATTAGAGATCTTATCTCACAACAATGATCAATCAATCAGTTTTTTTTTCTTCTGGATCTGTCTATTTATAGACTTCATCCTTGGTAACCAGCTGATCCGGTTTCTAACAAACTTCTGACAAGTCTGACAGCTTAAGTTGACATGTTGTAACTCACAGCTGTCAAGTCTTCAAACAGATTTTGTGCATTTATCTTTGTCAGCAAAGTGTTGAGACTGTCTGTTATAAAGTGTCGAGACCATCTGTCAATATGTGTCGACATAAGTGACTTAGGTGTCGACACAACCTTTGATGATGTCGACATGTCTTCCTTTATGTCGACTCAGCTTCTTGATACTGCATCTTGAGAATGTGTCGACACTGAGTATTTGTGTCGACACAAACACTTCATCATTCACCAGCAACTAACTTAGTCTAGACTTTGTTGTATGTTGACACAAGTCCTATGTGTCGACATAGTTGATGTAGACTCAGAATATAGAGTGTGTCGACACAGCCTCCAAGTGTCGACACAGTTGTTGTCAACTCTACCTCTGTGTGTCGACACAGTCTTCTGGTGTCGACACAAATGTTGTCGACTAGTAATTCTGTGTGTCGATACAGCTTCCCAGTGTCGATACAGTTGATGTCGACCAAACTTCTGTGTGTCGACACAGTCTTCTGGTGTCGACACAATTGCTGTCGACTCTATTTCTCTGTGTCGACACAGCCTTCTTCAAGTGTCGACACAATCTTTCTGAAGTGTCGACACACTTTCTTCTGGTGTCGACACATGGACTTGGAATATTTTTCCTACATTCTAGTACATTCTTAGCCTGCACATATAAACTCAAAATAACATCAAATACACCTTGATGTATATCATTGAGCTAAGTTAGGCTTCTTCAAATCAGGTACACATTTTCCAATGTACCCAACAGGTGCCAGATGGTCAAAGCGGCCACCGCCTGTAATACCGCGCGGCGGTAGGAGTTATCGCGCGACGGTAGGAGTTATCGCGCGACGGTAGATTTAAGATAAAGGTTGGACTTGAGATATCATTTTCATTTTCTCTCACACACTCTCTTTCTTAGTTTTGGAGAGGGAAGAGGAGGAAAAGTCCAGGAGGCCAAGAGGAGAATCGATCCAAGGTGTGCTTATGATCGGAATCACGAGTCGACGCTAGATCAGCGGAGAGGAAGTTGTGGAAATCAGTTCCATTCGGATCGACGATCAAAGGCAAGGCTCCAAAATGACATACAAGGGTAATGATTTTCTCCTTGGACAAGTGAAGCCCTCAATTTGCATATGTGTATGGAGCCCTTCACCAAGAGGTGAAGAAAAGGGTGCTTTCTAATGGGTAGATCGTTGTGGTCCCCGGTAGAACTTGCATTAGATCCGGAATTAAAGTACGGAAAATACATGTTGTTTGAAGCCCATCTGGATAGGTTGGTCTTGATTGGTGATGAATTGTATTGTGTTCTGGAGATGACTCTGAGGATAAAATGTGTAGATAAACATGTGAAATCCGGGGTCTTGGGGTGTGTTTGATGCTGCATAGTACTGGAGATGATCTCTAAGAAAACACCCAAAATGGGGATTTTGTTCCCTACCGCGCGGCGGTAGTACTATCGCCAGCGATAGCTCCCAGTGAGCTATGTTTATGAGGCCTATCTCTGGGAGACTTGGTGGCCAATGTATGAAGAGATGAGAGCCTTATAAGCCCAACTATAGTGTCCATGAGAGCCAGCCTGAATTGGTGCGGAGCCATGTGGATAGCATTTGAGTTGAGCTGTGGAGGCCAACTAGTGTGTTGTTAAGTTAATTATCTCTAAACGACAAGTTGGTCGTTAAGTTAAGGACATCTGAACGGTATAGTTAGTCGTTAAGTTAAGGACCTCTGAACGGTAGAGTTAACCATTAAGTCATATACCTCTGAACGACAAAGTTGACCGTTAAGTCATGGACCTCTGAACGGTGGTGGTACACAGGAAGTGTTGTACACCGAGAATGTGCCCTGAGTGCATGGGGCATGAGGCCGCTCAGCCTATGTCTGTGGTGAATGGTGCTTGAATGCACATTAATATTGCCACTATATTTATATGCTGCTGTTTGCAGGGAAGGAGAACCGCTATCCTGAATAAGGAGTAGGGTCGTTATAATTTGATCAGCGAAGGATGACCGTTGCTTTGTTTGCCACATTTTGGTGGGACATTTTATGCAGGTGCTGGAGATCCAAGAGAAAAGTAGCGGGTTGAAGCCCTTGTGCAACATTTTGCTGGCCCTCGAAGGCCCAAAGGCGAACTTTTAAATGTTTTCATGTATGGCTGGTCTGCGTGCCAAAGTATGAAGACACTTGATGTAAAGAAAACTATTGTAAGGCTGTAAAGCCAAAACATGTGTTATATATATATCATTCCTATGTGGTTTTGGTAGTGGACATTCCTGGTGTTTGAGTTCATAACTTAAATTGCTTCCGTTAGAATGCTCTGAACTAGGATGTGTTCATAATTGAAATTGAATTTGGAATCAAGAAGTAAAACTCTTTGATTGTCCATGGTATATGGCGTCGGGCTCCGGCCGGACCTTCAGTCATATGTTATGCGACGGCTGGGGGCGTTACATTGCGTAGGGCTAACAGGCGAGTCATTGGATGCTTGATCGCTGGACTCTTTCTGAGATGGTTGGACGGCGGGGTACGTATTTCCCTTTATCATTGATGCTGGTCGGGGAATGTTGAGACTTGTTAGAGCTTCTGAGAACACCTTCCCATAGATTGCGCCAAACTATTGCGGGTCACCCAGTTTTTCCCCGATTCAGAGAAATCGAAATGCCTTAGCTTGGAATTAGACCAAGCGCGCAAACAGTCAAAGCAAACTGTAACAAATTATAAAAGACATTTTTACGTGAAAAACTCGGAAAGGCTGAAAAACCACACGGATGGACCGGCCTGTGCCGAGCCAAAATCTACTAACTTTTCAGAGTTTTTTAAAGTTTGATTTGATCTCGGAGGATGACGGACTACTACTCTATTACATGTGCATTGTACAGAAAATGAGGAAAAATAACAAAGTCCTCAGAGCCTCGATAGAAACGCTCCAGCCTTGGAATGTTGCTGAGCTTGCGGAACCTTGATGAGAGTGTTCTGATTGGAAAATTCATTAAGTCCACGGAGCTTCTAGGGGGAGCGCTCTCGTTGATGCGGAGCATTGATGGGAGCGCTCTCGCGGAGGTGGTTGACGTGACTTGGGAGCATGTTGAAGTCTTAGCACAAGGAGAAGAGCGAATTGAATTCCTGAGCGAAGAATCAGCCTAAGTCCACGATCTCGCCGGAAAACCTCAGAGCTCTCTCTTGCCTCTGAAGTTGCTTCTCTTCAAATGAAGGCCTGATGACATATATATAGTTTTCGGGAGAGTTATGGTGGTAATTGTGTGCGGGAAGTGATTTGTGTTGGAGAATGACGTCGCTCTGTTTCGATTACTTGGATCACCAATTTCGCCAAAAAGATGGAAGTGCCCCTTGTGCAGTTTGGGCGGCCCGGGCAAGGTGCCCGGAGGTGGCGGAGGTCGGAGGTGGTCGGCAGAGGCGGGGGCAGAGGCGGACGGGGACTGGGAGAGTCGCCGGTGGCGCCGGCACCGCCGACGGCGCGCGCGGGCACGGCGCAGCCGCGCGGTGCGCGACCGCACGGGGTAAGGTCGCGGCCGCGCGCGAGGAGCGGCCTCGCGGTGCGCAACCACGCAGTGTGCTGCCTCGCGCAGTGCGGTCGTACGGTGCGCGGCCTTGCGTGGCCCTCCGCGACCGCGTGGCCCTGCGCGGTCGCGTTGCCCTGCGGGGCGTGGCCTTGCGCGGCGGTGCGTGCGCAGGTCGCACGGGTGCAATCCGCATGCGTACATAGGCTGCACGGGGTACTTCTCCATGCGCGCTGTCCCGACGCTCTGGCGGGGGTGCGTGTGGTTTTGTCCCTTTCTCAGTGCTTTTTGGGCCTTTTGGGTGAGCATGACTTTTTGCGCGCGACTCGTCTGATCGGGCTTGCTTGCCACAGTGTCTTTGGCCGAAATACTTTCCGGTTTAACTTGAAAAATTTAGGGGGAACCCCATCAATACCTAAATTGAAAAACTGGTCAATTATATTTATATTATTTTGTATTTTCTTAATGTTTAGCAATAGAAGTTCTTAAAATAAAATTCAACTCTTTAAATTTGAGCTTAACATTTCTTCAAATACTTGAAGGGTAGATTAAACATTCACTAAACATACTTCAAAAACTAGTAAAATCCTTTCAAAATCAATTAAATCTCTCCACAAAATCATATATAGCTAATTACTAATGACACCCTAAACATCCACTAATTTTTGTTTTTTTAATGTAACATTCAAAAATCAAAGCCATGATCTGAACTGTAGTAGAAAAACATGGCAACAAAGTTGAGCAGGTGAAGATGAAAATTTATACCTTTTCTTTTGGACTTTCTTGCATACAGCTATATATGATCTTGATCTTGTGCACTCTTAAGGTGTAATTATGGGAATACTATCAAATTAAGCAAAATTACAAGTGTTGTGTAAAAAGATATCACGTTATATTGTGCCAAAAATGACGATGTTTTTTGAGAGATTCCAAAGAAGTTATGAGTAAAGAAAAATGTAGATTTAAGGAGGTCAAAATTGGTTATAACAATCTCAACTAAATTTACACATTCTGCCTCCACAAAAAATCAATTAAACCAGTCAGTTATCATATCATCATTCTCCCCTTCCAACCAAATAGAAATTTGAATGTCTCTACATTACCGGACCATTTTCTTGCTCATCCAGACACCATTTTGACGTATTAGTAGTCAAAATTCATTGTCTCGATGAGAGAAATCCAAATTCAACATCTATTTTATAAAATATTTTGGTGGGAGGGGGGTTGCTGGCCCCCCTTTAATCCGCCCGTGGATAGGAGGTCGATACCCTATTGTGACTTCTACCAGGTGGAAGGTCACTTTGAGAAACTGAAGGAAGAGCCCGGGAGGGCAATGAGAGCAAAGAGTAGGAGAAGAAGGGAGGAATGGAGTTGAGGGTCGAACCTTGAGAGGGTGCAAGGTTTGAGTCGACCAAGGAGGTCGCGAAGGAATCAGGGTAATCCACGAAGGAGTGAGTTTGGATGCCACTGAGAAGGGGAGTCTCCACGAGGTGTATTATCGAAGCATGACATCCACTTCCCAAACCTCACCTCAATCGGAGAGATCACCTTCTCGGCAGAGGATATGCTATGGAACGAGAATCCTTTCTATGACACTGTGGTGATCCATGCACCGGTTGAAGACTTCACCGTGTCCCAAATCATTGTGGACAACAAGAGCTCTGTCATTGTCACCTTTAAGAAGGCCTTTGATGTTATGGCAATGGAAGAGAAGAGGGTCAATGCCACTGACAGACCTCTTTTTGATTTCTATGGGGAGAGGAAGGAAGTAGGAGGAGGAGTGAAGCTCCTTGTGACGCTGAAAGGGACGCCAAAAAATTGTTGATTCGCCATCGTCGACGTGCCCAACAGTTACAACACATCTTTGGAAGGTCCTTCATCAATGCCTTCTAGTGCATGCCCTCGCCCTACAACCATTGCTTGGAGCATAACATATGAGGCCCGCGGATCTAGACCAGAAGTGATCCCAAGGTGGCTAGACAGTATTATCTCAACGCCTTCAACACCATCAGTTGGAAGGAGGCTGAGGCAGTGGACAGGATGGAGGAGATGGAGAGGATGGAGGTCATTGAAGAGGTGGAGGAGAAGGAGATTCAAGATAAGGGCGGGACACTCAGAAAAGTGAAGATCAACGAGGAGCTAGATGAGGAGGACAAAGAGAAGATTTTGTCTTGCATACAGGAGAATGCAGACATCTTCGCGTGGAGCGTCGTGAACATGTCGGGCATCGACGCTGATGCGGCACGACACCATCTCAACCTCGACCAGGGAGTCCGCCCGATCCGACATAAGAATAGGGCGATAACCACTACTTTGGCCGAGCCCATCTAAGAGGAGGTGAAGAAGGTGTTGGAGGCGGGATTTGTGTCAGAGATCAAATATTCAGGCTGGATCTTCAATGTTGTAATGATGAAAAAAAGAAGATGAGAAGTGTCAAAAGTGTATCGATTTTTCACTACTTAATAAAATTTATCTTAAGAATTGTACCATTTTCCTCAAATCGACGAGCAAGTAAACCCGACCATCGGATTCCCAATATGATTCTTTTGAGCTACTTCTCCAACGGGTTGCTAACTTTATTTTCTGTATATATTTATAATTTCAGAGTAAACTCCACAAATTTATAAGCCTGCTTAGCTCAGCCAATCACCTCATAAACCGCTCTATTCTCAATACTAATACTTTCCCACCGTCCTTAGTTTCTCACGAGGAAAAAGCCGAAAGAAAACACGAAGAAGAAAACTGCGGGCCGAGCTGCTGTTCGTTCCGACGCCTTCTAGGGCTCGGGAGGCCGCCGCTCGCTCGGTAATCGGTGCTTCTCGTCGGATTATCTACATTTTATGTCTCTGTTGTAATTTCCCGATTGCAGGTTCGCCGCGAATTAGGGTTTTAATATATATGTCCCGCTCAAGCCAGTTTCTCTTTTGCCCTTTCGATTGCCAATTATATTACTTTTCCTCCCCTTCTTTTTCTGCGTGTTCTTGGTAGGATTGGGATCAGATTCCGAATGGTTTACCAAGTTGAATTCTTTCGCTTGTTAATCAAAATGTTTTTATCTTGACTTGTCATCTGCTGTTGAGACCCGGCACTATTTCTCTTCTTTTTCTTTAAAAAAAAGAAAGATTTTGACATAATCCTGTCAAAAACTGTTGTTCGGATCTGTATGACGCGTTTTGCCCAAATTTTAACCCCCTTTTCTGCCTTCCCACTGCAGTGAAATTTACCTGGAGGCGTGGTTCTTGATTCCTTCCACTCTTTTCTTTTTTGGTTTATGGCCTTACAGTGCAAGGGGGTAGGGAAGTCTTCTGATTCTGCTTCTGTTGAAGAGGCTGACTCTCTGAACCCAAGTTATAGAATTTCTAGGGCAGTTTCCAAGTTGAAGCACGCTGAGAATCTCCCTAAGAAGCATAGTTCACGCAGTTCAACGGCTGTATATTCTGCAAGAAAAGCTGTTATAACAAATGATAGGAGAGAGGCTGGAGATTATATTCCTGATGGTTGTCGCACGATTATTGATCTTCCCCGTGCTCTGGTCTCAGAGATCCTGCACTGCCTTGAACCAAAAGACCTAGGAATAGTATGCTGTGTGTCGACACTGCTTCAAAACCTTGCATCTGATCATTATCGATGGAAGGAATTCTATTGCCAGCGGTGGGGGCTACCGTTGGCCACAACTGTATCTCCTGGATCGTCCCCCGCAGAAGAGAAAACATGGAAAGACTTGTTTGTGGAGAGGGAGCACAAGAGCAAATCATTCATGGGGCGGTTCAGCATCGACACTCTTCGTGGTCACACGGAGACAGTTCGTGCGGTTTGCTTGTTGCAATCTGCAAAGCTTATATTTACTGGTGGCTATGATTCGATTGTCCGTATGTGGGACGTAGAGGAAGGATTAGTCCTTGCATCTTCACAACCTATAGGGTGCACTGTACGCGCTATAGCAGCAGATTCTGAGCTTCTACTCGCCGGAGGGACGGATGCTTTCATCCAATGCTGGAAGGTAATTGATGGACATCCTCATCTTTTTGACATTGTTGATTCCACCACTAACCATGGCTCAGAATTCCGACTTTGGGGCCATCATGGACCGATAACTTGCCTTAGTTTGGACTCTACTAGAATTTTTAGTGGATCATGGGATATGAGTGTTAGAATCTGGGACAAGATCAACTTCAAGTGCATCAATACTTTGAGACATGGAGACTGGGTGTGGGATCTTGTCCCGCGCGGTTCCACAATCGTGAGCTCTGCTGGCAGTGATGTATATGTATGGGATTCCAGTAGCGGAAACATTGTGGACGCAATTCGTAATGCTCATATCGGTAATACTTATGCTCTTGCTCGAAGCTACTTGGGTGATTTGTTGTTCACTGGTGGAGAAAGTGGGGATATTCACATGTTTGAGATTACACGGGACAATGACAGTGAAATTAAACTACGTGCTACTTGGAAGCCACATGAAACTTCCGTTCATTCCCTTGCATTTGAGTTCCCATGGCTAGTGTCGTGTTCATGTGATGGAAGGCTAGCATTGATAGATGTGAGGAAGTTATTGAAATCAGCTTGTTCCCTGGGTAGTAAATATTCAAGAATCAATCAGCCATCTTCAAATGCGGTGGAACCACCTCAAAGGATGCTTCATGGTTCTGGAAATGGCTTATTTTCTGTCGCTATTGGAGCAGACAGGATTATATGTGGGGGAGAGGGGGGTGTTGTCAGGATCTGGAACTTCTCACAGGCACTGGAAATTGAGGAAAGGGTCCTGGCATCGAGAAGGATTCGGATGGAGCATCGCATGAGGCGGCGTAGAGTTCAAATTGAGATGAATAGCAAAAGTGGACTTACTGATCAGATCTCAGGGGCATCCAAGTGGAACCAAAAGAGTACCAATCGAAATACCTCTTGTCACGGGAAAAGGAGAGAACAGAAATCAAAAGGCTCAAGTAACTGAAATAACCGCTGCAAGCTGTATCTCGACCATTGCCTTAATGTCATTAAGAAGGTATCACTAATTATTGCTTCCGGAGGCACATATTTTGGTGATAATTATTATCTTGATTTCATTAAATTGGATTTGAAAACTCTGTTACTTGAGACTTATTGTTTGCAAGTTGTAACCAGAGTTGATTCAAGTTATTCTCTCAAATGTTTTAAGGTCTACTAGTTCATTTTGTATAACTGCTGTTTTATTATTATTACTTTAATAGCTTTTCCTATTTGACTTTTTTTTGGTGCAGCTTCCCTAAATTACAAGTAATTTTGATAAGAATGCTACTTCTAATGATGTTTGTTAGAAAACTGTTTGTAAAGACCCATTTAGAGGCCCATTATATGCCTTTTTCTTTCTCATGTATTAGTCTCACATCTTGTATAAGGGATGATTCTCTCTCTTCCTCTTATATATTTGTACTCATACTTGTAATTTGTGATTTCAAGAAGTATATACAAGGTTCACTCAATTCTTCTACATGGTATCAGAGCTCAACTGATCCTCCCGGCGGTTAACCTCTTTCTGACCGCTGGCCTGGTCTCCAAACCGGTTTTCGCTTTCCGGTTTTTTTCCTAACCGCCATCATTTGGGCGGTCTTTTCTTTCTCTTAACTGACATCCTTTGGGCGATCTCTTCTTTCTCTTAACCACAATCCTTTGGGCGATCTCTTCTTTCTCTTAACCACAATCCTTTGTGCGGTCTCGTTTCTCTTAACCGCAATCCATTGTGCGGTCTCGTTTTTCTCCTGCCTCCCTCCTGTCTCTTCCCCTCTTCTCTCCCTTTTATAGGGATTTGTCTGGGCCCCACTCCTACCCTGACCGCTTCGGTCTAGTTTCTCTTCTCGTGAGTTTCTCTGACCCACGGTCTTCTTCAGCTCCTCTGCGCGGACTGGTTCTCTTCTAACCGTCGTCGACCTACCTCTTCTAATCGCGCGGACTGGTCTTATGCTCCTTATCCGCCGCGCACTTGGTTTTCTACCTGCTGTGGACTTGGTTTTCTACCCGCTGCGTTCTTGGCCCTGTTCTAGTTGTTGCGGACTTGGACTTGTTCTCTACCCACTGCGGATGTGGTTCTTCTGTCTTCTGCGGGCTTGTTGCTTGTCTACCCGCTCTGTACTTGGTTTTCAACCTGCGGGCTTGGGCCTAATCTCTACCCGCCACGGACTTGGTTCTCGAACCGTTGTTGCGGGCGTGCTCTATCTATTGTGCTTCTCCTTTAATCTACTGCCGACCTCTTCTCTAGCCAGCGGCAGCCTCTCCTGTTGTCCGCCAGGGCTAGTAGCTGTGACTTCTCTGGTCGCCTGCCTACTGCGGTCTCTACCTTCTCTGCCGTTATCCCAGTCCGCCCGGTTACTTTTTCTCTTGCCGCAATGGACTCAATAGTTGCTTCTTCTCTTCCCGCTCGTGCAGCTGTTCTAACTCCTGAAGTTCGTGATGAACTTCGGATCACCACCATTTCCCTCAGCAGGAAACAAAATTTGGTGGAATGGGTGTATTCTGTTCGACGAGTTCTCCAGACTAAATGTCTTCTTCATCATCTTTCTCGGGATGCCCCTACTATTCCTACTGATGAATGGCTCCGTGATGACGGTCGAGTCCAATTCTGGATTCTCAATTCCTTGGATACCGAGTCATATCGCATGGTCATGTATCATGAGACTGCTAAGACAATGTGGGAAGAGTTTCACTCTCTCTACTCTGACAAAGACAGCTTGTTACATATGTTCGATACCATCTCTGCGCTTCAAACTTTGGATCCCGAGAGAACCGATGATTTGACCTCTTTCGTTGTCAAGGTCAAAACGCTAGTAGAGTCATGGATACAACATCAGCCACCCTCCACGAATCTTGCTACACAACGGGCTCAAAAGGAAGCTATTGGGATTGCAATGATGATGACCCGAGTTCCTCCTCACCTACACAGTGTTCGGGCTCAGATTCTTTTCTCCTCCACCAGCCCTCTTTGTCCGATGTCTGCTCTATGTTGCTCAAAGTCATACCTCCTTCTGAGGCCCCTACAAATTTTTCACCGTCTCTCCTTCAACAACCACTCTTACCCACTCCTGCTCCAGCTCGTGGCTCTTCAACTAGGGGAGGCCGCCACACATCTCGGGGACGAGGACGTGCTGGGCGTTTCAGTTTCAAATGTACTTAATGTGGTCGAGAGGGTCATCTTGAAGCTACATGCTACCGCAAGCATGGTCTGCCTCCACACCTTGCTGCTTCTATTACAGCTGCTCCCATTCTCATTTCCCACAGGTGCTCCACAGGATTCTGATTCTTCTACCCGACAAGATATCGATGCTCTCCGTACCCAGCTTCAACAGCTCCAAGGCGTCATCAGTCGCTCGTCTGACTCGGTAGCGTCCTTTTCTACTGAAGGTATATCTTGTCTTCATAGCCCCCACTGGATCGTGGATTCGGGTGCTACTCACCACATTACATCCCAGAGACCACCCTAGTATATACAGTCTGCTTATCCCAAGTTTATCACTGTTGCCAATGACGACACCGCTCCGGTTGCTGGTGCGGCTAATCTTCTGCTTATTCCTACTCTCCCTCTCTCCTCAGTTCTTCATGTTCCGGGACCCCCCTTCAATTTCTTATCAGTTAGTCGTCTTACTCAGGAACTTGACTGATGTATAACATTTTTTCCTTCCTATTTTGCTATGCAGGATCGTCGCACGCGGAGTATTATTAGTAAAGGGCGGCTGTCAAATGGGTTGTATCTCTTGGATGTTCCACCCACCATTCTCTCTGTTGTCTCCACTATTGACTGGCATCGCCGCCTTGGGCATGCTCCCTTCCCAATCCTCAAGAAGGCTCTTCCTGATGTCTCCCTGCAAGAGTTTACTTGTGAATCATGTATCTACGACAAACAACATCGTATTTCTTTCCCTCCTACATGTACCCGGAGTGATACTCCGTTCTCTTTATTTCATTCTGATATTTGGGGCCCCTATAAAGTCCCCAATGTTTTAGGGTATCGATATTTTGTAACCTTTATTGATGATTACTCATGTCTCACTTGGTTATATTTACTTCATGGTCGTACTGAACTAACCTCTGTTTTTCGTACTTTTCTACGCATACGCAATTCTCCACTATGCTAAAAATCATTCGCACCGATAATGCTCGCGAATATACTGGTCGTACCTACTCCAATTTATACACCGAGTTTGACATCATACATCAAATCTCGTGTGTTTATACCCCCCCCCCCAACAAAATGGTGTGGCCGAGCGGAAAAATCGTCACCTCCTTAATGTCGCTCAATCTCTCATGTTTCAAATGCAGGTGCCCACAGAATACTGGAACTTTGCAGTCTCCACTATCTGTCATCTCATCAACTGCATGCCTTCGTATGTCCTCGACTTCTCCTCTCACTTTAGTCTCCTATTTCCTTCCAAGACTCCCTTCTCTCTCACACCTCGTGCCTTTGGCTGTGCATGTTATGTTTACCTTCTTGGTCCGTCTGCTGACAAGCTCGTTGCTCGCGCCACAAAATGTATGTTCGTTGGCTACTCCCGCACTCAAAAAGGTTATATCTGTTATTCACCTACCGACATCAAGTTGATTGTCTCGGCTGATGTAACCTTCCTTGAGGATCAACCATTCCACTACTCTGCTTCTACCCCGTCACAACCATCCACTGCTACTCGTCTTGTCGTTCCTGTCACGACCCCCTCTCTCCCCCTCCTCCTTCCCCTCTCCCGGTCTCTTCTCTACCTCCACCACCTCTCCGTGTCTATACTCGTCGTAAGTCCAAGATTACTTCCTTGTTGCAGGTTCCCTCTACAGATGACATCCCGCGGCTTATTGATCCAGCATCAACCTCTACGGCTCACCCCTTGGCGAGTTGTGTCCCTACATTGCCTCTCTCTACCACCACACCATTTTGTCGTTTCTTTTCCTTCCATTTCTATTCCTAATTCTGTGCATGAAGCGCTTCAGCACCCGGGGCGGCGGGCGGCCATGGATGATGAAATGACTGCCCTTTGGGCTAACCAAACCTGGGATTTGGTTCCTCTTCCTCTCGGTCAGTTCTGTGTCAGCTTCAAGTGGGTTTTTGTTTTCAAACATGTCGCTGATGGGACTGTTGACCGCCTAAAAACTCGCCTTGTGGCCCGGGGGTTCACTCAGCAGTATGGTCTTGATTATGATGAAACCTTCTCTCCAATTGCCAAGTTGAATATTGTTTGGGTCATGATCTCCTTGGTTGTCCATCGTCAGTGGCCCCTCTATCAGTTGGATATTAAAAACGTCTTTCTCAATGATCTGCAGGAAACTGTCTATATGCAACAACCTCCCGGTTTTGAGACCACGGGGGAGTCTCATGTATGTCATCTCCAAAAGTCTATATATGGTCTCAAACAGTTCCCGCGTGCTTGGTTTGAAAAATTCAGCAAGATTGTTCGTGAAGTTGGTTTTACACGAAGCTCGGCTGACTTCTCTCTATTCACCCATCATCAGCCAACTGGCACTGTGATTTTCCTTATGTATGTTGATTATATCCTAATTACTGGCGACGACTCTACAGGAATACAACAAATCAAACAACATTTGAGCTTAATATTTCAGACAGAAGACCTGAGAAATTTTCGGCACTTCCATGGGCTCGAGGACACCAGACGACTTGATGGACTCATATTATCCCAACGAAAGTATTGTATTGACCTCCTTCAAAATGCTGACTACTCAGGGTGCAAACCTGCGAACACCCCTATGGATGTTAATCACAAGCTCTCTGCACATGGTTCTGATTTTGACCAACTATTTACAAATCCAAAGTACTATCGACGTTTGGTGGGGAAACTGATTTATCTTACAGTTACTTGACCTGACATCTCTTTTGTTGTGGGAGTTGTGAGTCGTTTTATGCATGCTTCTCAGACATCTCATCTCCAAGCCGTTGAGCGCATTCTCAGATATCTAAAGACTGTTTCGGGACAAGGACTTGTTTACAAACCATCTACCTCTCTATCTCTAGTTGCATATTCTGACGCCAACTACGCAGGTTCTCTGGATGATAGACGCTCCACAACTGGTTTTTGTCCATATTTCGGTGGACACATTATAACCTGGCGTAGCAAGAAGCAGACCGTTGTTGCTCGATCCTCTGTTGAGGCCGAGTACCGGGTTATGGCTGTTGTTGTATCTGAGTTAACCTGGCTTGAAAGTCTTCTTGATGATTTGAGACTCAAACTCTCATCTCCGACAACCTTATTTTGTGACAGTCAAGCAGCGATACATATTGTCAAGAATCCAGTCTTCCATGAACGAACAAAGCATATTGAAGTTGACTGTCATTTCATTCGAGAAAAAGTTTAATCAAAGAAGATAGAATTGGAACATGTTCCCGCTACAGGACAAGTTGCTGACATCCCAACTAAAGCCCTCTCTCGACCGTTATACTATCAGTTCTTATCCAAGCTTGGCGCCTACGACTTGTATGCTCCATCTTGCGGGGGAGTGTTAGAAAACTGTTTGTAAAGGCCCATTTGAAGGCCCATTATAGGCTTTTTTCTTTCTCATGTATTAGTCTCACATCTTGTATAAGGGATGATTCTCTCTCTCTTCTTCCCATATATTTGTACTCATACTTGTAATTTTTGATTTCAAGAAGTATATACAAGATTCACTCAATTCTTCTACAATGTTGGTTTATCAATTAAAGCAATGCTATTAGACTCATTACGCCTACATAATTATTGTAGTGTGTGAAGCTCATAATTTCCTGCAAAAGTACTTCTACAATATTGTGTTAGACTTTTTTAATTTGAAGATATCCTAGAAATAGCAATCAACAAGTGTTCATTGTTTCTACATATATGATCATTTCAATATGTTTGGGAACATTTCATAAAATAAATGTATACTGGTTTATTCCCTTTGTGTATGATGCAACCGCAGGGGATAGTTGTTTGAGATGAAAACATGCTGGTTGATTCCATATATGTTTTGGAACATATCATAAAATAAAAAAACTAGTTTCCCCTAATTCTCTATGCCTCTTATTAAGACACTTTTCATTTAAGCTGAAAACACGCTGGCTGATTCCATATAGTGGTTTGAGCTGAAAACAAGCTGGTTGATTCCATATAGTGGTTTGAGCTGAATACACGCTGGTTGATTCCATATATGTTTTGGAACATTTCATAAAAATACTAGTTTCCCCTAATTCTTTATGCCTCTTATTATAGTTATTTAGACACAATTTCCATTTAAAATAATGCCATCTCTTGGGAAAAAATGGGAAACTTTTTGGAAAAAGTGGTTCTTCATGAAAATTGCTGTGACTTAATACCGTCAAAGAATAGAATATCTGTACAATTGTAGCGAGCGTTTCTCGATCAACATGAAAGCCAAACACTTCAAGGTCACTGCGACTGTGCTGGAGATCTCGAACTTTAACTTGATCTTGGGCATGAACTAGCTAGAGAAGTACGGTTCTTAGATGCCTGGGTGAAGGAGGTCAAACTAAGACCATCAACAGACTGGGATTATATCTTCCAAGGTATACATTCTGCTTACCGAGTAATGTTGACCTTTGTTCAAGCTGTCAAAGCTTTTTACAAGGGAGAAGCGGTATACATGATCTATTTCAGACTAGCAGAAGGCCATCTATACATATCAGACGTGCCTATAGTTCGAGAGTTCCCAAATGTATTTCTATCGAAATTTCCCCTGCACTGGGAGATCAACTTTCAGATAGAGCTTGTACCTGGAACATGACATGTCTCCTGGACACCTTACAGAATGGCACCTAAGGAGTTGCGGAGTCCCAAGTTCAATTGCAGGAGTTTGTGGCTGCTAGGTTGGTTCGCCCTAGTTCATCTTCATGTGGAGCCCTTGTCCTCTATGTCAAGAAGATGGATGGGTACCTCTAGCTTTGCATTGATTACCGGGAGCTCAACCGATTGATTAGGAGAAACACCCATCCACATCCCCATATCGACGAACTTTTCGATCAACTGCAAGGAGCTCATTTTTTTTCCAAGTTGGACCTCAGGTTAGGTTATTACCAGTTGCTGATCTGGGAAGAAGACATCTCGAAGACGGCCTTTAGTTTAAGATATGGTCACTTCGAGTTCATCGTGCTGCTTTTTGGCTTCACTGATGCACCGTCATCATTCTCGAGTCTCATGAATTAGGTATTTGAGATTTTCATGGATGTATTCGTCATCATCTTTATAGACGACATCTTGATGTACTCTGAGTGCCAGGATGCTCATACTGCAGTAGTTACATGATCATCTGTTGTTTGTGAGGATTGACTGTAGATCCTCACAAAGTTCAAGCAATGCGAGATTGGCACCCATTGAAGTCAGCAACATACATCATGGGTTTCCTCAGACTTGCAGATTATTACTGTAATTTCGCTGAAGGGTTTTCGAAGATTACACTAGCGCTCACTTCCTTGACGAAGGACACCCCGTTCGTTTGAACATCAGAGTGCGAAGCAGCGTTCTCTGAGCTCAAAGACTGGTTGACCTCGGCACCCATCCTCATTATACCCTGGTGCTCGTGGAACATATAAATATTTTTCGCTTATGTGTTCTCAACCATCATTTTTGAGATGTAAATGTTATCCAATCTTCGAAGATGGGTGATTCAGTCACCTGTTGCATTTTGATACAAACGCAACCCCCAAGCAAATTCACAATCTGCCTGCAAGTACTCATATCCGTATGAGAGTACTCAAAATTCTATCAGCTCCGTGGGTCCTCTCATCGTCAATTCCCCATATCCTCCTGGTAATAAAACAGTGCGAGTACTTATTGTAATAACATCTATTGTGACCGACTCGATACTGTTATATACTTATTAACTGACGGTGGCAATATAATGTTGGTTCCGTCATGTTGGCGGACCACCTAACACATGCTTGATGTAAAAATGATGATTGGAATTTTATCTTATTCTGTCAAAAACAGATGTTCCCTTTAAACCATGAATAACAAGAATAAGGTATTTATGTTCCTGACTGACTTGAAAAAGGACGAGGAGGCTAAGTGGGCACAATAAGTACATGTTCTGATTGATTCCATAAGACCATCAACAGACTGGTCTCTTGCTTCTGATTGAAGTCGGCACAATAAGTAAGCAGAATGCAACAAAGCTTTCTCGAATCCAAATCATTCTTCTTATTTGGATCTACTTAAAATATGATTCACAGTTATATAATTTTCCTGCTGATTTGAGTTGAAATTAGTTACGTGCTGTTCACATTGCACATTGTTTGCACCATCTATGAATTGAAAACCTTCAATGATGCACCAAACCATGGCTAGCGTGAGTGAGGAATTGTATGTTCATGATTCAGGAGTTCAGCCTAACAAGAGCAAAACGAGAGCCCTCGTGTCCAATTTTGAGGAGAAATGAAGGGTTGGTTAAATTTTTTTGGTCCCACAGCCCGAAAGAAAGCATTGCTGCTCTTGCTGGGCCAAGCCCTCCTTTATTAACCAAGGAAGGATGACCGGAGGAAGGATTAGTGGTGGGTGCACAAAATTTACTCCGCCACCTTGAAATATCAATAGGCCTCTCCCCCCTTAGAAATCTATAAGCTTCTATTCTCGTTTGAAACCATGGAAATTCCTTCTCCTTGAAAATATTGAAGTATCCTTTGTTAGAAGTCCAAAAGCTTTCTTACATGCAGGCATTTGCCATGCGGGCTTCAAGCCGAGTTGGGCCCCACTTGAAGTTGATTCAGTTAAAAATAATCAGGATCGAAATTTGATCGAGCTTGGCATACCTCGATCCTATTTTGAGCTAGCTCAAAATCCCATTAATTTGAACTAGCTCAAATTCCCATTAATTTGAGTTAGCTCAAACTGCACTATACATGTAATAAGGCATAAAGCCAAATACAATGTTTGAAAGCTCAACGCCTATGATACTGAGGCTTGATCTCCCCTCACCAGAGCTCTTCTTGTCAAAGGAACTACACTCACAGTGGAGCTCCATTGGATCAACCTCCCGTAGCTTGTTGACCTCTGTCCCACCAGTGCGCTCGGAAAGGAGCTCATTGAATCTACCCGATCTGCTGTTCTTGGCATTCCGTGCCCAATCGTCTCGAGTTCTACAGTTCTGGGCTTTGGTATAAGCATAAAATCTCAAATATTGCATGCCTATAGATTAATTTTGCATTAGTCTTTGGCAAGAAATTAGGGTTGAATAAAGCTAAAATTCACACTGCTGTCGAATAGAAATCAAATTTATTCTTGAGCATGAAGCTCAACAAATCATGCCTACTGTAGGCGATGAATCAATTGATCATGTGCCAATCAATTATTTGATGGAATTATCTCTATGATTTAAAGTCATATTGAGCTTATTGTTTTGTTTTTTTGCTTTGCTTGTTTAAGAACTCTACCTCATTAATCAATTGATGAACATCAATCCATGCTGTTGCTGCTGCTGCTGCAATAGAACACTTAGCTACTCCAGCTAATATGAGCAAGAATATTGTTTACAAAAGTCATGGTGAAAATGTAAAAAGGTATAAAAGAAGATTGTAGGCAGCAAGCAGGTTGTGAACTCTACTGAAGACATCCCACATTATTGGTTGTTGTATGATGAAGCCTCAGTGTACAACCCCGTATCCAGCGAGTGGTTGACAGGAGTTAAACCGGCCGGCTCAGACCGCAATATGAACCCAGCATGCCGAGCCCGAGCTCGGTAATAGCCGAGCCGAGCTCGGCGATAGTCGAGCCGAGCTCGACGATGGCCGAACGGAGCCAGGCGTGCCGAGACCGAGCTCGGGTAATGGAACAGGGCTCGATGGTAGTCGAACCGAGCTCGACGATCTCCATGCCGAGCTCAGTTTCTGTTGGAGCTCGGCGATCGTCGTGCCGAGCCCCGTTTCCGTTGGAACTCGGCGGTAGTCGAGCCGAGCTCGGCGATAGTCGAGCATAGCCTGCCGAGTACGTGCTCGCCTAGGCCCAGGGCGGGGCGAGTCAGGCCCCCTGCCGAGCGAATGCTACCTCAGGTCCAGCTCGCATCTTGGCTATGACATACTTTTACCATGTTGCCCCCTTTGGTCTGTCTGTAGTCCTCGAGAACAGTGAAGGTTGTATATTGGCAGGCCATCTTTTCCTATAAATAGAACCCAAGGGGTACCTCAGAAGGCATGCTTACTAATTCTCAGACCTACTAGCGCTTTCTGAGGTACCTTAGCCCGACACTTGGCTAAGGAGGGGAAACGCTCTAAGATCTTCCGGGTGTGTGGTGGGACCTCCACGCCGGGCCCTTGATCTAGTCCTTGGTTCTTCTTTTTTCTTGTCATTTTCTTGCAGGAGCGAAGTAGGTGCGCGACCACCCCTTCCCCAAGGGTCGAACTCCACAGAGACCGATTTTTCGGTTTCAACATTTTGGTGCGGTGAGCGTGGACAGTGGTCAGCAGGGAAAACCTTCTGCAGGCTCGATGACTGGAGAAGAAGGACAAGGATCAGGCAGGGGCAGCTCGCCACCCCCTCCCCCACCCCCAGCGGCGAGCGTGCCGGCGGAGCTTAGGGAGGAGATCCTCGGGCTCGTCAGGACCGCCCTCGGCATGCGAGCTGAAAGTGCGACACCGGCAGTTCCGGTGGTCGCCGCTCCCGCACTCGGCGACGACGCGCCGCTCAGGCGACCAGGGAAAGAACCCGCCGAGAGAGGCGAGCGCGAGTTCCAGGGGCGAGTTTTGTTCCCCGGCTCGGCTGCCGAGTACCACTTCGGCGAGACTGCAGGGAGGGAGTTCCCGTCTCGCCCGGCTGAGGGGGGGAGCCCCTTCAGCGAGTTCGTTTCTTCAGCCCCAGTTCCCGAGGGGTTTCGCGAACCAGAGATGACTTATTACTCCGGGAGAGGAGACCCGGTCCACCACATCCAGTGGTTCGAGGACATGGTCTCTATTCGACAGATGTCAGACGGCTTCAAGTGCCGACTCTTCGCCATCACCCTTAGAGAAAAGGCGAGAGAGTGGTTCCACCAACTCCCGACCGGGTCCATCTACTGCTTTGAGGATCTGCGACGGGGTTTCATGCTGAGATTCACCACTTCTAAGAAGAGGAAGAAGGAGGCGGAGTCTTTGTTCCGCATCAAGCAGAGGGTGGGAGAGACCCTGGGAAGCTATCTGGACAGGTTCCAAGAGGAACTGTCCCAAGTTCAGGAGATGCCAGGGCACACCATGATGGTAGTCTTCACCCTGAGTCTCCAATCCGGGTTCTTCGCGATGGAACTGAAGAGATCACCTCCAGTGTCTTTTGAGGCACTCCTGGAGAGAGCGGCCAGGGAGGCCGATATGGAGGCAGCACATCCAGAGTTTGCGCGAAGGTTGGCCAAGTGGGCCGTGGAGGAGGAGAGGCCAAGGGGTGGCCGAATTCAGGAGGAGAGGAGGGCTGAACCTCGGCAAAGGGAGCAGCCGCAGCAGCAGCCGCAACCCAAGTGGGTGCGTCCGGAGCAGACCCACCGTTTGGGATGGAGGCCCGAGTGGCAAGACCAGGCACCACGAAGAGGTTATCAGGTAGGAGATAACCGACAGGGTGGCCGAGGGCAGTACAATCCCCAGGGGGGTAGGCAGGGTCAGAGACCCCCTCTCCCCGATCAGGAGGAGGCAATGGCAATTGCCATGAGGGGGAGGAGGAGAGGACAGCCGAGGAGAAGGAGGGAGGTCAGGGTGGACCTGCCCTATTGTGACTTTCATCAGGAAGAGGGGCACCTCACATCCACGTGTCCGGAGTTCCTCGAGATGAGAGGGAGAAGGGAACAGCAACAGCAAGACCATCAGGAAGTTCGAATAGAGGAGATCCGGCCTCGGGAGGAGGGGGATCGGTGTGAAGACCGGGTTGATGTGGGCACCCGGGGAAGGATCAGAGCGATCCACGGGGGGGGGGGGGGGGGATCGAGGCCTCCCGTAAGTCAAGCCTCCACACTATGTACCGAAGGAGCGTTGGCTCCACATCCCAGTCCCCTCCCCCGGAGGAGAAAATCACCTTCTCCAGAGAGGACTTGCCGGGTCACGAGGACCCCTTTTGCGATGCGCTGGTCATCCAGACAGCCATCGAGGATTTTACTGTCTCCCGGATCCTTGTGGACAATGGGAGTTCGGTCAACATCATCTTCAAGAAGGCGTTCGATGCGATGAAAGTAGAGGTCAGGAGGGTGTTAGCCTCGGATGGGCCCCTGTTCGGCTTTTCGGGAGAGAGGAAAGAAGTCGAGGGAGGAGTGGGACTCCATGTCACTCTGGGGGGGCAGTCACGCAACTGCAAGTTCGTTATCGTGGACGCTCCTAGCAGCTACAGTGCCATCTTCGGGAGACCCCTCATCAGTGCCTTCCGCTGCGTCCCCTCGTCCTTCCACCAGTGTCTAAAGCTCAACGTCAAGGGGGTCCAGATCCGAGTTCGAGGAGACCCTAAGGAGGCAAGGGAGTGCTACGTCTCAGCGGTAAACTCCATCTCTTGGCTGGAGGGGGCCGAGGAGATGGGGCGGTGGTTGGAGGAGGAGAAGCAGGAAGCTGACAAAGAGATGGAAGTGGAGTACCGCGCCCGGGAGGAGGTCACGGAAGAGACTCGAGAGTCGGCCGAGGCCATGGCCGTCGAGGAGGCTGAGGAAGAGGTCCTCGCCCCCGGAGGGGGAGGTATCGAGGAATGGGGGGAGCAGTCCCGTCTGGAGGCAGCGGAAGAGGTGGTGGAGGTGGAGGTTCTCACCATTGGAGGCAGGGTGGAGAAGGTCCGCGGCAGCGGAGGCCTGACCCCGGAAGCTCAAGGCAGGATGCTGGAGTGCATCCAGAGGAACGTGGACATCTTCGCCTGGAGCGCCGCGGAGATGTCAGGGATCGACCCTGACGTGGCCTGCCATCGCCTCAACCTGGACCCGGAGGCTCCCCCCATCCGGCAGAAAAAGAGATCCATCACGGACAAGCTCGCCGAGCCAATCAGGGAGGAAGTCGCCAAGCTCCTCGAGGCTGGCTTCATATCTGAAATCCAATACACCGGCTGGGTCTCCAACGTTGTAATGGTTAAAAAAGGAGACGGCCGGTGGAGGATGTGTATCGACTTTTCTCTTCTGAATAAATCATGCCCGAAAGATTGTTATCCTTGCCTCGGATCGACGCGCTGGTTGACTCAGCCGTCGGTTTCCCTGTAATGAGTTTTCTGGATGCTTTTTCAGGTTATCACCAAATCAGAATGCACCCCCCTGACGTCAAAGATGTCTCGTTCATCACGGGAGACGGATGTTACTGTTACAAAATGATGCCCTTTGGGCTAAAGAATGCGGGAGCCACCTACCAAAAAAATGATGGATAGGGTCTTCTGAGAGCAGAAGGGGAGGAATCTCGAAGTGTACGTGGATGACCTCATGGTCAAGAGTCTGGATGTCGACTCCCACATCCAGGATTTGGAAGAGACTTTCGCCACTCTCCGCAGATTTAAGATGAGGCTGAACCCCTTGAAGTGTGTCTTCGGAGCGAGCCGAGGAAAGTTCCTGGGGCATCTCCTCACCCCCGCCGGTGTAGAACCTAATCCAGATAAGGTGAGAGCAATCATGGAACTAAGGTCACCACAAAATACCAAGGAAGTACAGCGACTGACAGGGAAGTTGGCAGGGTTGAGTAGATTCCTCTCCCGGGCCGGGGAGAGATGCTCCTCGTTTTTCAAAACCTTGAGAGGGGGTCGAAAGTTTGAATGGACCTCGGAGTGCGAGGAGGCATTCCAGGCTTTAAAGAAACAGCTGACTCAGGCCCCCCTGCTCCAAGGGCCCAAGGAAGAGGAAGACTTATTCCTATATCTAGGGGTCGGGGCTAAAGCCTTGAGTTCGGTTTTGGTTCGGGAAGAAGGGAAGAGGCAACTCCCCGTCTATTATGTGAGTCGGATACTAAAGAGGGCCGAGCTCCGCTACCCCATCCTGGAAAAACTGGCCTTCGCCTTAATCATCTCAGCCTGGAGGCTTCGGCCTTATTTCCAGGCACACTCAGTCCGAGTAGTGACTGACCACCCCCTGCGCAACATCTTCAAGGGGGTAGAGCATTCAGGTAGGTTGGCCAAATGGTCGGTGGAACTGAGCGAGTTCGACATCTCCTTCGTTCCCCGCCTCTCAATCAAGGCCCAAGCTATGGCTGACTTCCTGGCAGAGTATGTGGTCGAGGTGGCGGAGGAGAGACTCACTCGCCCTCTCCCCTGGAAAGTCAGGGTGGACGGTGCCTCGGGGAAGCATTCTTTAGGGTTGGGGTCATCTTGGAAAGCCCCCAGGGGATAAGAATCGAGCAAACTGTGGTAGTGCACTTCCCCATCACCAATAATCAAGCCGAATACAAAGCCGTAATCGCAGGTCTGCGCCTGGCGAGAGACTTGGGGGTGCATGACGTGGAGGTCCTCACCGACTCCATGGTGGTGGCTTCCCAGGTCAAGGGGGAGTTTGAGGCGAGGGAGCCCACCCTGCAGCTCTATTTGATGAAGGTAAAGGGGGTCATCGGGACCTTCCAGACCTTCTCAATCAAGCACGTGCCGCGAGAGGAAAATGAGCCGGTCGACCAGCTGGCAAAGCACGGCCCCCGGACGGGAGGCACCATTACGGATCTCTTCCGACCTTCCATCGAAGAGGGGAACTAATGGAAGTGGAACAGCACCCCTCATGGATGGATCCCTTTGTCACCTTTTTGTCCACCGGAGAGTACCCGGAGGGAATGGACCGAAGAGGGCTCAAGCACAAGGCGGCGTATTACCTCCTACGCGAGGGGCAGTTGTACCGCAAGACCCTCTCAGTGATGTTGGCCCGTTGCGTGGCCGAAAGGGAGGTGCATAAAATTTTGGAAGAGGTCCATTCCGGCGAATGTGGAAGTCATTCGGGGAGTCGGACCCTGGAAGGGAGAATCGTCAGGCAAGGGTACTTCTGGCCCACCCTCGGTCAGGATGCAGCCGAATTCGCAAAAAATGTCATAAGTGCCAACTCTATGCCCCGCTCCAGCTCCAGCCGGCTCAGAGGTTAAGAAGCATCATGGCACCATGGCCCTTCGCCATATGGGGACTGGACCTCGTAGGACCTTTCCCTCAGGCCAGCGGGCAGAGGAGGTTTCTGTTGGTCATGGTCGATTATTTTTCTAAGTGGATGGAGGTGAAGGCTCTAGCCAAGGTAACCTCTCAGGTAGTCAGGAACTTTATCTGGGGAGAGATCATCTGCAGGCATGGGCTGCCACAGGCTATCGTCACGGATAATGGACCTCAGTTCGCCAGCACGGAGTTCATTCGCTTCTGCGAACAGCTGGGGATTGACCTTCAGTTTGCTTCTGTCCATCACTCCAGGAGCAACGGACAGGTGGAAGCGGTCAACAAAATCATCGTGAACCTCTTAAAAAAGAAAGTGGAAAATTTGAGGGGAAGTTGGGTGGAACAACTTCCATCAGTCCTCTGGGCCTTGAGGACCACCCCCAATACGGCCACAGGGGAGACACCTTTCAAACTCTCTCACGGCTGCGAGGCCGTTCTACCTATCGAATTCGAGGTCCAGACACCTCGGGTCGTCGAGGCAGGAGCTGGAAGGGAAGAGTGGGGGTCAGAGAATGAGGAGGAGCTTCGACTCTCCCTTGATATGGTGGAAGAACTACGCGACTTGTCCGTCGTCAGGCAGGAAGAGGCCAAGCGAAGGATGGCCAAGTATTTCGACAAACACGTCCGTGTCAAGCAGTTCATGGAGGGGGACCTTGTCTTGAAAAAGTGGACGCGGCAGGGAGATCAGCCGCTGTGGGAAAACTCCACCCCAATTGGGAGGGCCCCTACATTGTGCAGGAGGTCTTGAAATCAGGGGGGTATCGCCTCCAAGATGTAAAAGGGGATACCCTCAGCCACACTTGGAGTGGCGACGATCTGAAACGTTTTTATCCTTGAAAATATTGTAGATATCTTGGTCTCATCAATAAAAACGAATCTCATTATCATATCTTATGCTTTGGCAGAATAGTGAGGGTAGAGGGGCTCGCAGCTTAAAGCCCCGAGAGGCAAAAGTTTCTAAGTCTTCTCGCTCTGGGGTTAGGTCTCGTCACTCCCCTGCCAGGCTCCCACCTAGCTGGCATGGCCGAGTCTCGATGGACATCGCTATGACCCTGGGGCTGAGCCCGGAGGATGTTCAACACCCGCCCTCAGGCTCTCACTTAGCTGACTGGCCCGGTGGTAGCACCCGGGAGAGGCAAAAGTTTCTAAGTCTTCTCGCTCTGGGGTTAGGTCTCGTCACTCCCCTGCCAGGCTCCCACCTAGCTGGCACGGCCGAGTCTCGATGGACATCGCTATGACCCTGGGGCTGAGCCCGGAGGATGTTTAACACCCGCCCTCAGGCTCTCACCTAGCTGACTGGCCCGGTGGTAGCACCCGGGAGAGGCAAAAGTTTCTAAGTCTTCTCGCTCTGGGGTTAGGTCTCGTCACTCCCCTGCCAGGCTCCCACCTAGCTGGCACGGCCGAGTCTCGATGGACATCGCTATGACCCTGGGGCTGAGCCCGGAGGATGTTCAACACCCGCCCTCAGGCTCTCACCTAGCTGACTGGTCCGATGGTACCACCCGGGAGAGGCAAAAGTTTCTAAGTCTTCTCGCTCTGGGGTTAGGTCTCGTCACTCCCCTGCCAGGCTCCCACCTAGCTGGCACGGCCGAGTCTCGATGGACATCGCTATAACCCTGGGGCTGAGCCCGGAGGATGTTCAACACCCGCCCTCAGGCTCTCACCTAGCTGACTGGCCCGGTGGTAGCACCCGGGAGAGGCAAAAGTTTCTAAGTCTTCTCGCTCTGGGGTTAGGTCTCGTCACTCCCCTGCCAGGCTCCCACCTAGCTGGCACGGCCGAGTCTCGATGGACATCGCTATGACCCTAGGGCTGAGCACGGAGGATGTTCAACACCCGCCCTCAGGCTCTCACCTAGCTGACTGGCCCGGTGGTAGCACCCGGGAGAGGCAAAAGTTTCTAAGTCTTCTCGCTCTGGGGTTAGGTCTCGTCACTCCCCTGCCAGGCTCCCACCTAGCTGGCACGGCCGAGTCTCGATGGACATCGCTATGACCCTGGGGCTGAGCCCGGAGGATGTTCAACACCCGCCCTCAGGCTCTCACCTAGCTGACTGGCCCGGTGGTAGCACCCGGGAGAGGCAAAAGTTTCTAAGTCTTCTCGCTCTGGGGTTAGGTCTCGTCACTCCCCTGCCAGGCTCCCACCTAGCTGGCACGGCCGAGTCTCGATGGACATCGCTATGACCCTGGGGCTGAGCCCGGAGGATGTTCAACACCGCCCTCAGGCTCTCACCTAGCTGACTGGCCCGGTGGTAGCACCCGGGAGAGGCAAAAGTTTCTAAGTCTTCTCGCTCTGGGGTTAGGTCTCGTCACTCCCCTGACAGGCTCCCACCTAGCTGGCACGGCCGAGTCTCGATGGACATCGCTATGACCCTAGGACTGAGCCCGGAGGATGTTCAACACCCGCCCTCAGGCTCTCACCTAGCTGACTGGCCCGGTGGTAGCACCCGGGAGAGGCAAAAGTTTCTAAGTCTTCTCGCTCTGGGGTTAGGTCTCGTCACTCCCCTGCCAGGCTCCCACCTAGCTGGCACGGCCGAGTCTCGATGGACATCGCTATGACCCTGGGGCTGAGCCCAGAGGATGTTCAACACCCGCCCTCAGGCTCTCACCTAGCTGACTGGCCCGGTGGTAGCACCCGGGAGAGGCAAAAGTTTCTAAGTCTTCTCGCTCTGGGGTTAGGTCTCGTCACTCCCCTGCCAGGCTCCCACCTAGCTGGCACGGCCGAGTCTCGATGGACATCGCTATGACCCTGAGGCTGAGCCCGGAGGATGTTCAACACCCGCCCTCAGGCTCTCACCTAGCTGACTGGCCCGGTGGTAGCACCCGGGAGAGGCAAAAGTTTCTAAGTCTTCCCGCTCTGGGGTTAGGTCTCGTCACTCCCCTGCCAGGCTCCCACCCAGCGGGCACGGCCGAGTTTCGAGGGACATTGCTATGACCCTGGAGCTAAGACTGGGAGTTGGCCCGAGAAAAGCACCAGGGGGCAAGCTCGCCAGTCAAGATGGCGAGCTCGGAATACCCTGCCCCCCTCCAGCTCGCTACTAAGGAAGTCCTGGTCCCGTCCCAGACTCAGGGGGGAGGAAACAACCCTCTCCAGCGAGCCTAGTCTCGCCCCAGTTAACTCGGCAGGAGACACGCCCTGGTGTCTAAGGCGGATGCCGGCGGCATCTCGACCCAAACATATTTTCACTTGTCTGAGTTGTCGAAAAACGGAAGCGAGACATGGCGCGGGAAGGTGTGGCGCAAGTAGGATGTGGCGCGAGCACGTGTTCTAGGAATTTGCCGCGAGCACCGATAACATCGGCGAGTCTAGCCATGGCCGGCGCCTACGATCTCACCGCGGGGGCTGGTCCTAACTCAAAACATTCTACGGGCGAGGTCGGGACATCAAGCGCGCGGGTATAATATCGCAAGTGAGCTTGAAAAGAAGATAGAGAAATTATGAAAAATATCTTTCATTCATCATTACAAGTGTACAAGAAAAGGCCCGCCTCGGCAGGATACAAAAGAAAAGGAAAGCAAAAGTTAGCTCTCGTTCCCCCCCCCCCCCTCGAATGACGGTCCTCCTCGCCGCCAAGCCGAGCGCCCTTCTCTCCCACCCCCGCGAAGAGCGAGTCGAAGCTATCCTCCTTCTCGCTGAGCGGGCTAGGTGGGAACAGGGTCGGCAGGAGCTCCCGGACGGTGACCTCCTCGCAGCCTTCCGCCAAAATCCCCGTTCCCCTCATGGCCTTCAGGAGGCACTCGGCAGCCTCGATAGAGTTGACTCGCAGCCGCTCCGCGACATCGGACTCGCCAAACACCCGAGGCCTCTTGTAGGGGAAGGCTGGCTCGCTGGCGCCCGGGGGAAGGAGAGCGTCGGCCTGGCGGAGGACCTCCCCCAGGAGCCCCTTGTTCTTCTCCTTCAACTCCTCCACCTCCAGCCCCAGCTGGGCGGCAACAGCCTCTTGCTCGCGGGAATACATCTTTTGCTCGGCGAGCTGGACTTCCCGCTCAGCAAGCTGAGCCTGCAGCTGAGCCACCTCGCCTCGCAGCGCGTCGGCGGCTTCGGCGTCCTGTAGGGTTAGAAGTTCAGAACACGCACAAGAATAATCCTAAGCAAGGTAAATAGAGATATCCAGTGATTACTAAGCCACCGGCAGACTTCGCGAGTAGAGCATCGGCAAGGCCGAACCGCCTTTCCGCGTCGGCCGCGCTCTCCTTCGCCAGGTCGCGCTCCTGCTCGGCAGTCAGCAGGGCATTGCTGAGCCGGAAGCCGCGGCGGACCATCATGTGGTGGAGCTCGAAGGCCCGCAGGTGGGCTTGTAACCCCTCGTAGCCGAGCTGACTGGGGGTGAGTTTCTTGTACGATTCGGCGCTGTCGCGGCTGTAGAGGCCGAAGCCGAAGGCGAAGGCGTGGGCGGTAGGAGGCCGGCGAGCTCCCCAGCAGGGGGCGCGAGTAGAAACAGAAACTCGGTGAGCCCCCTCGTCCCACTTCAAAATGGGCTCGCCGGCCGCATCTTTGCTTTTACACCCCTTGCCGAAGTGGGGGTGATCCTTCGGCAGGCCGGGCTCGCGGTGGGTGTCCTCTCCGGTAGAATTAGAGGACGGCCCGTTCTTCTTCTTCCCCTTTCGGGGGGAGGAGGCTTCTTTTAACGGACTCAAAGGCGGCTCGTCGGACAGAGCCTCCGGCGAGCTCATAAATCTGGTAGGTGACGGAGGAAGGTGCAGCCGTCCACGCGAGACCACCTTCGCCTTCTTCTTCTTGGGGAGCGAAGGATCGGGGCGCGAGCTTGACCCCCGGGCTCCAAGCGCTTCTTGCCGAGGAGTTGGCCTCGCGCTTGTTCCTCGCGAAAAGCCGCTGCCGCCGCCCGGGCCAGCTCCAGGGGATCTGAGAATATCCCCGAGTCGGCGAACGGCGGGTGCTCCGGCAGAACCCGTTCCCCTGCAGAGAGAGACTTGATCAAAAAAATATAATATAGAGATCCACCTTGATAGAGTCTGCGAAAAGGCAGAGCGGGACATACCTTCACCAGGGAGAACGGGTTGAAGCGAATTAAGGCCGCGGCGGAGGAAGGCGACCTCGAAGTCTTTGTGGAGGAAAAACTTGTGGAGGTCGGCGTCGCTACCAGACAGGGAAGGAGGACGATATATGTCCTCGCTTTTCTACAGGGGACGAAAGAGGATGTTGCCGAGCTCGCCCTTAATAAAGACAAGCCGAGTCATCCAATTGTGGTTCTTGTTCGCGAGCTCGCGAACCTTGATGAGGGACCCGCCGAAGTAGGCGACTCCGTCGGGGGTAGCCTTGTAGGAGAACAACTTACGGAACACCGCAAGGTTGAACTCAATCCGCTCTCGGCGGAGGAAGCAGGCGAACGCCACCATCATGGCAATGGCGTTGGAATTCAGCTGCGCGGGCACCGCGCCGTAGTACTTCAGGATCTGGCGGATCTCTGGCCAGAGGGGAAGGCGCAGCCCCACCTTGAAGTGCGAGATGGGGAAGGCGAGCTCACCCTCCGGGAAGGAATTGATGGCTTCATGCTCGGCGGGCCTGCGAGCCTGGAAGCCGGGGGGGACGAATGCAGCCGCGAATTCGACGAGCTCCTCCTCGGTAATATGCCCCTCGAAGAAGCAATGGTCGATGAAGTGCTGAGCGCACTTAGACCGACCATCCGCGTCAGGGTTGGTCTTAACCATAGTCGCGGAGGAAAGGAAAATCGCGAGCTCGGGATGACAGAGACGAAATAGGGATTCGAAAGCAATAAAAGCGTGCCCTGGGGGTAGGTGAGAAGGCCTATTTATAGAAGACAATAAAGAAGGGCGAGGGGGAAGGCGAGTCGGCCGATCGGTCCGGTCTCGCCACGCCACCTCGCCACCCTCTCCTCGCAAATCCTGCGAGCCGGCCAGACCCCAGAAGAAGGAATTCGAAAAGACTTATCAGGATATTGAAAAAGCATCTACATATGTAAAGTTGTAGAAAAGTTGTTCGAATTATTACATGCAGATCATTCAGAGCAAATAAAAATAAGGGCGCAAGGACCATGCGAGGGCGAGGGCGAGTACCGGTCGGCTGACAGAGGAGCCGTTTCATTCTCCCCGGTCTCGCCGGCTCGCCGTCGCAGGTCGCCGCGCGTAAAGTTCGCGAAGTCGCCCCATGTTCCTATTTACCACCCGCAGGTTCTCGTCAATCTTATCCATCAGCACCAAGGAAGACGCCTCCTCGAACGCCAAGCTGACTCCAGCACCGTCCGCGAGACGCGAGCACTCCCACTGCAGCCTGTTGTTGTCCTTCCGCAGGTCGTGGAGCTCGCGCACCAGCTTCTTGAGAACCTTCCGCTCCCGTTTCGCACGTTCAGGACTACCCAGTTCGGAGTCCAGGAAGGCGTCCAGGGCGCTTGGAGAAGGGAGGGGCGAGTAAGGAGGTCGATCCACGGACTCGCCGTCCTCCGTCTGGCCAAGAAGTTCTGAATGAAGAACTAAAAGACGGTCAGAAAAGCGAATACCCCCGGAACAGAAGAGTAAAGTTGAAAACTTACCGCGCGAGACTGGCTCCTCTGGGTTAGCGCGAGGAGAGAAGTGGCGCAGGTCCTTGCCACGCCCCTGCAGTTCCTGAGGGGCAAGTTGGTAGCCGGGGACAGGGATAACCCCGGCGCCTCTCCCCATGACTATGGACCCAGGGGAGGGTTGCCGGGAAGGGAGACGACTCGGCGACGCCAGTTCCTGCGAGCTCGGCTCCTTGACCTCGAGATCCTGTTTTGGCGAGCTGTCAGGAATACTTTTGGCCCGCGGGGTGGATGCTTCGCCGCTATTCTCCTGGTCGGAAGATAGTTCCACGAGATTTTTAGTGGAAGAACCAAGAACCGGCTGGTTGGAGGAACCGGCCCCGTTCCCCAAGGCGGCAGTAAAGTCGGCCAGAATGGGTTCGGCCCCCGGTGGAAAGGGTTTCGCCCGCTTGGCCGAGCCGAAATCCGCAAAAGCGGCGAGCAGGGGCCTCTAGGTTGGTCAGTCCCGCGGCCTGAGCAGCGATCTCCTCGCGAGAACGTGCGAGTCGCTCTAGGACTTCCTTGGGGAGCGGCATCTTGATAGAATTTGGGGAAGGGCAAAGGTCAGCCAGATGCGCAGGGGTACATATATATAGCTACCTGTGGGGCCTACCAGAAGATTCCTTTTTGCCCCTGTCGCACTCGCAGGATTCTATGGGGTTGGATGTTTTTTCTTTCCGAGCTTGTCCCAACCTCGCAAAGAGCGGGGATTATGTACAACCCCGTATCCAGCGAGTGGTTGACAGGAGTTAAACCGGCCGGCTCAGACCGCAATATGAACCCAGCATGCCGAGCCCGAGCTCGGTAATAGCCGAGCCGAGCTCGGCGATAGTCGAGCCGAGCTCGACGATGGCCGAACGGAGCCAAGCGTGCCGAGACCGAGCTCGGGTAATGGAACAGGGCTCGATGGTAGTCGAACCGAGCTCGACGATCTCCATGCCGAGCTCAGTTTCTGTTGGAGCTCGGCGATCGTCGTGCCGAGCCCCGTTTCCGTTGGAACTCGGCGGTAGTCGAGCCGAGCTCGGCGATAGTCGAGCATAGCCTGCCGAGTACGTGCTCGCCTAGGCCCAGGGCGAGGCGAGTCAGGCCCCCTGCCGAGCGAATGCTACCTCAGGTTCAGCTCGCATCTTGGCCATGACATACTTTTACCATGTTGCCCCCTTTGGTCTGTCTGTAGTCCTCGAGAACAGTGAAGGTTGTATATTGGCAGGCCATCTTTTCCTATAAATAGGACCCAAGGGGTACATCAGAAGGCATGCTTACTAATTCTCAGGCCTACTAGCGCTTTCTGAGGTACCTTAGCCCGGCACTTGGCTAAGGAGGGGAAGCGCTCTAAGATCTTCCGGGTGTGTGGTGGGACCTCCACGCCGGGCCCTTGGTCTAGTCCTTGGTTCTTCTTTTTTCTTGTCATTTTCTTGCAGGAGCGAAGTAGGTGCGCGGCCACCCCTTCCCCAAGAGTCGAACTCCACAGAGATCGATTTTCCGGTTTCAACACTCAGAATATACTTATTTATTCTTGCCTCTTTACCAGAAATCATCAGAGAGCTTGGAAAACATCCCGGGATCCATGTTCATTCCGAGTTTTACGACTTCACCGCCATGTTTTTGAAGCATAAGGTTAATAGAAACATTCACGAGACTTCGTGAAGATATACAAGGTAGTGATTAATGACGCTGTATCAGAGTGATTCTCAGTATATGCTGTTGGAATATGGTTTGATGCTCTCTTTGTTTGAGAATTTCAAATAAGTTAAAGTCCCTAAGGTTTGTTTGTTTGCACAGTTCATTTAAGGTTTCCGTGTTAGTTCAAAATGAAAACATTGTGCGTTTTCGTCTTGGGTCAAAATGAAAACTTATGTTTGTTTGCATCATAATTTTCAGTTTTATTTCGGGTTAAAACGAAAACTTACGTTCGGTTACAGAATAGTTTTTAAATCCATGTTTTACAAGCAAAGCAAGATTGAACGCAAACTGATTGATTGTTGGAATCAAAAATTGAAATCAACAACAGGTCCACTGTTGTTGAACAATTGAAATCAAAAATTGAAACAACTCTTTAGCTTAAATGCTTAATAATCATCTTCCAGTAGATGATCAACAGCAGGTCCACAAAAACCAAAATAAAAAATATATTTTCTTTACAATTTAGGCCTAGGAAGAGATACATATGCAAAATAAAGAAGAGGGTTAGTCACCGGACTAGCCAGCACAATGGGTTAATCTACTTCCCTGCCATGCCTGCCTCTCTCTTTTTCTTCTTCTTCCGTACCGCCGGGACCAGCCACCTTTGCCTGAGGAAAGATTAGTCGTTGGAGGAAGAATCTTCGTAGAAGTAGGGCGTGGGAAAGTCCGGTCACCGAAGGAAGAATCGTCGAAGAAGTTGGCTGCCTATAGAAGCTCGCTGCCTGTGAGGGGTCGGGGAAGAATACCCTGGTGCACGCCGGGAGGGGGTTTCGGGCAAGGCGGGAGAGGTTTGGCCAAGCTTCGGCAGAAACACTACTTGTCCCTGCGAAATGACAGAAAAGAGAAGCTTTTCTATTCTCAAAACTAGCCAAAACAGACCTTGCTAGGTCTGTTTTGGAGCAGGGGGCTTTTGGAAGGAATTGAAAACATGTTTTCATCCGAAAACCAAAACAGACTAAAAAAGAGCATAATGAACAACAAATATTGGTTTTCAAAAAACCAAAACGAAAACAACGCTTCAAAACAATGCAAACGAACGAGGGCTAAGGGTCCGTTATTTAGAAGAAATTGGGAGATAGAAATTAGAATTGTCTTAATTTCAATTTGGATGTTTTGCTACAGTCAAGAATTCAATCAACAAGAATTGAAATTGACAATTTTGTTGTACAAAATTAAACTTTTGAATTTCACCATTACAATTATAATCACTAGCCTACTTGGTGATCAATTTTCATTCAAAAACATGTTCTTTAGGTGCTTTCAAGCCTTTTCCAACCCATGAATTATATTGCCAATATTCATCTGTTTTTAAAAGTGGACTGTGTTATTACTCCCAAGTTCTTTATCTCAGAAAGTTCCTCTCCATTATTGTAAGTTTTCAACTATTTAAGCAATTTTTCATGAAGAAATAAGCGATTAACATGCAAACAGATCATAAACAAATCATAGGCTAACTGAAGAAATATGCATTAATTGAAGAAAGACAAATTGCAATTACTAGGCTAAACAGATCATAAACAGATCCTTTATCGCATAAATTTTAGGAACTCATAGAGGACGTTCTTGGTGCGAGTGGCCAGTATGGAGGAGGTTACTCACCCCATCCTGCTAGTAAACCACAGCTCAACCTTCCACTCGCTGAGCTCACTGTGGATGTATTCCTCGAGAAAGGCGTCACCAGCGTGGCTCTCTTTTTGCATGAGCTGGAGATCGCCGAATCCGGCCGGTGGAAAAGGGGGTGACGCCGGCGGAAAGGAAAGTTCACCTTTGCCAGAGAAAAGGAGTTGCATTCACGAGAATGATGTTGGGGTGTGGTTCTCATCCAATGTCGTGAAAATCATCGGGCTCTACTCATATCGAGCTAGTAATTTTAAAATCAAAATAATGGCTACATGAAATTGTTTAACCTCTCGTGATCCATGCAAAGGATATATATATATATATATATATATATATATATATATATATATTATATATATATATATATATATATATATATATAATGGCTACATGAAATTGTTTAACCTCTCGTGATCCATGCAAAGGATATATATATATGCGGGCATGCTTGTGTGCGGGCGTACGGGCAGACCATTTTAAGGGTCAAGATGATTTCAAATCGAAAAGTAATCAACATGAAAGTTGTAGATCTCGGCGAGACGAACAACTTACATGTTGATCACTTTATATATATATATATCTTAATATATAAGGGAATATACATATTTGAAAGCACACCATAAATTGAATTTTGGCCATTGGATCATGAGAGAGGGCATGAA